>JAQIVE010000074.1:0-59683 GCA_034698285.1 Sminthurinus bimaculatus
CCATTTGAGAGTTCATCCGGAGGTCATTACCATCATTTTGGGCTCGGTTTGAACGCAATCGGACAAAAAATAGGAAATCACGTGTTAAATGGACACATTTTCAAAAAATCATAATTCAAAAATGGCGCCGAATCATAGAAAACAAAATTACACGTATCTGCTAAAAAATGTTGAAGTATTTTTACAAAAAAAATTTGGCGCCAAAATTCAATCGTGAACTACTTTCCCAAGTGGCTCAATATTTGACATTGTTAGACCCCAAGACTAGCGACACCTGGTGTCGGGATTATATGCCGAAAAAAACTCCTGTCTTTTGTCTACATGTGATCTTTGACCCCATCTTGATATTCGCAGTGGTTCCTGAGATATGATTTTTCTTTCTTGTCGATATCAATATTGATCACCCTGTATGTATATAGACGATGGAGAAAATCAGAGTTTCGGATAATGGGCCATAAATCAACCTAATTACGTGGAGACTTGTCATCAGTCTTGTCAGCTTATCCCCTATTCCTTCATTCATACATTAATATACTAATCGCATAACTATACATAGGTTGATACATATTTTATACTTTATGACCTAAAGTCTCAAGGGCTAAAATATATGAAAGCATATTGGACAAACTACATACAATATAATACAAACATGTGGGCTGCACATGGTTTCCTACATACAGAGAAATACCCAAAGGTGATTTCATCAGCAGTAAGTATTTGATTTCCATAATCGACATGTGTTTGTGCAAACATACAAATTATACATGATTCAAAACTCTGCAATTTAAAATTTATTCACCAACCTGTCTATTTACTATTTATAATGTGCATACATCGTTATTTGGAGCTATCTATATCTAAATTGAAGTGCCCTGTTGGCGAAAATTAAATTCAAATCACCAGGAAGAACTAAGTTTAGCCTCGAGTGGATTGAACTTACAAACATGATGTAGGTACGTACAAATGCAATTTATAATCACATACGGAACTACTATGTACATCAATGTATCATTTAATTTGAAGTTTAAGCACGGTGCATAACTGATTATGTGAATAATTAGTTTAAGTGTACCAAAACGCAATTACATGTATGTAGCTAAACGCTTCAGCTGTTCAATGACTTGAAAAAGAAGGAAAGTAATCACTGCTTATAAATTGTCAGCAATTCGTAGATATTAATACATGTGAATGAAACTGGTCCCTTACAATTGACTTGGACAATTAGCAAAAGTTGAGCCTATAACATTATATAAACAATAAACTTCGTTACGCATCAGTTTTTGAACTGCTGTTATGCAAACGAAGAGTCGAATTCCGACCTATGCATACATCACACAATCGCCAATGTTTACTTTACTGCTGCGGATGATGTGTGTGCACAATGCATAAAATAACTACAATTATTATTGTAGATACAGTGTACTCTACGTACAAATATTATTTACACATGTAAATGTCAGCTTGCAGATTTTTCATCACAGTGTTCAGTAAACATTTTACGCAGTAACAAAAGTAGCCATCATGGAACGGAAAATTAAATTAATCAGCACAAAATATATTGTGCACGAGAATAAAATTTTGCAATCAAAAATGCAGAAATTCTGCACTCATCATTAGTCATCAACTTCGACCAAGTTGTCGAAAATATTTTCCCACAATCAGGTAGAAATGTAATTCAATATTGTGTGCAACGTTTGATACTTGGAACCTCAAAACTCATAATTCATTTTTGTAGATTTTATATTTTTTTAAATACTCATAATTTAAAAAAAGGATTGTATATACATGTACAGTATGACTGTATTGTATACGCTTTTTTACGTTTATTATACTTCCTCCGCATTTGCTTAGCCTTTCCCCGTTTGATCCCATAACTTTTTTATGTCACAAAATTTCCACTGAAAAGTTTACCATTGATCTATGTAAAATGTACATCGTAGGCAGCAGACAGCAAGGAAATTTACAATTCAATTCAAAGCTATGCTGTATAATATGTTGTATATTTTATACATGGTGCATAAGTACGCGTGGGAGACAAAGAAAGAGAGAGAGAGAGAAACAAAAAGACAGGGCAAGGGAAAAGAAAGACAAAATGTATTTGAAAAGCATTTCCCTGTTTTCTCATCTAAATATGACATTTACACGACACACACCGGGAGGAAGAACAAGAAAGGGAACTCATTCAACGCCGTACAATGGCATGTACGATAAAAGCCTTCTTTACACACCATTATTTGTACGTATTACGTATGTAGATAGATAGATAGGTAGATGGATATCCGACTTGAGGCCCCGTCAAATCTCTACATGCACAAACGACACACATACCGGTAATAATAATACATGCATGCATAGCATATGTATATCTTTACAATATGTACATTTACAGCCCACTCGTTTTGTTCCCTCGTGAATTGCACATGGAGAACGAGAGTATATGCTTTGTTTATACGCTCGTGTATAAGGTATTTTGCACGCATAGCTTAAAAATCCAACAGCAAAAATGTAACATTCCTGACTTGCTGTATACTGTATACTGTGTGTACTTTGTGGCTGGGGATTCATCTTCTATCCATGATCCTGGATTCTTCACTCATGGAATATCTATATAATATACATAATACATATCTACTCCATTATTTTACAGCAGGTTTTCTCCATCCTCACAAAATATTGTGCTACGTACAGCCCGCCATTCCAGCGACTCTCTGTCTGTCTGCTGTCTGGAAATGATGGACGGATTGAAAAGGAGAGAAAAGTGAAAAACGGCGAATGCCTCAGGTACAAACCTATTTGTATGTAATTTATACAACAAAGAGACGGAGGGAAAGTATTGTAAAATATATACATAGTGTATGCATGATTTTATCCAGGAAAAATTCCAACTATATCCAGCCAAAACTCAAACTCCATGCATGTCAGTCCCAAGATACTGCTGGAGGGAAGGGAAGCAAAAATTCACATGCAGATTGAAGTAAAATTGTGAATTCAAATCTGTCTGTATATGTAGAGGAAATCGGATAAACGACGAGAATAAAAAAGATAATGCATGTTATTGTTGTAGACTATAGAGTTGAGACACTATCTGTGTGTGTATGTATGCTGTAGATACTGTGAGATGTGAATTATTTTTCAAAATGCAATATTGTCTCCTTGTACAATACATTGTATGTATGTATGGTTTAAGTACTTACGTAGTGTTGAGCAGAGTAGAGTGTCACTCTTGATGTTCTCGATAACGCGGTCCGATATATTGTGCACGATGACATCGTCGACTCGGATGGAAAACGTTCGGCCACTCAGCACTCCCAGCTCCTCGTTCCCCGAAGACGAACTCGAAAAAGTTACCTACAAGTTGCACAATAAAAAAATACAATAATCATACATGTATGTACAGTTACATTTTTATTTTTTTTGAAAAAAGAAAGAAATGTAAGACAATGAAAGTTGAACGAGATGTACATAATGCCTTCAATTCCATTTTTATCCATAACTTTTGTTCAAATTTCCGCCTTCTTCTCTGTTCATGTATCTAACTACGTATTTCTTTTTTCACATCAACATTTTGAACGCGTTTTTTTCCTGATCTAAAATATAATATCATTTTTTATTGTTTCTCTTTGGACTAGCTTCGAAATCTAATATGTATTTTCCTTCATCCACCGCTCCTTTTCTGTGTTAACACACTTTCTCGATGCATAAATAAAAGGCACTCTGGAGAACAGGGAAGCGATAGAGCAATTTGAAACCGTCGCTTTTTGCAAAAAAAAACAAAACAAAAATGGAGAAATTTACTTTGGAAATTTTGAATTCACAGCATTCAACTCGCACGTAGTAACTATGTATGCACACACAATTCTTTCTGATATTGCTGATCTTCAGTGTCTTTTTATTTGTAATACATTGATCGTTGATATCCCTACATATAAGTTACAAGCTTTGGGGATTTTGCAGTGAATGTGTTCCAATTCCAGTTTCCACACACACGTTCAAAATCGACTTGAGAGAAAAAAGCAGGGAATAAGAAGAAGAACTATCTAGAAATTGGAGAATTGGGCCAATTATAAATTTGACATACTCCGGATTCCAGACCTCCAATAATCATCAAAATGATTTGTTCCCTGTCAAGCCCTTCTTCTCCTTTTATTGTGTACATACAGCAGAGAACCAGGGGCAACAGTCAAGAGTTAGAGAATATGTATCATGTATGTATTATGCAGGTAAGGAGTGACGTACAAGGAAAATTCCAAACCGCTTATTCAATGGATATAGAAATAGCTGTAGAATGAATTGTATTATGCTTCTATAGGTCTGCCGATGCACCGTAGTTGGTAATTATATTGAGCTCTTCAGTATTATTAGGTCTAGCCGAGAAACGTGAAAAGGCAAATGATTAAAGAGGATGAAGGATAAACTGCCTTTTGTGATAAAGGACGCAAACATTCGTATACATACCTACACACATAATGACTTTATTCGTGGCTTTCTCTGATATATCCGATATCTTTAGAAGATTTATACTGCAAACACCTTTTGAAAGCTCATAAGGAGAGAGTGTCTCATTTAATTCAAGCACCAATGTACCTTCTTCTCACTGTATACACTGTCAAGAATTTCCTGTCCGGGCGGACTTAATTTGTATATTTAATGGCATGGCGGACTAGTCTAGAGTCTAGTCCAAGTTTGGCATGTGCTGCTATGCCTTACTTATGACTATGGTATTGATATTGAATGGGAAGGAGTTCTGGAGGCTATGGGTTAAAATTCGCACACAAAAATTCACGTTCATGGGAACGGAATGAGGAAAAACAATGGATCAAAGTGTAAATATGCAAGTGTAAAATAAAATGCAATTTCTTACTTCCTCTTTCACTAAACCATTTCAATGTTTATTTGCCAAGTTCAAGATCATATATACATTATACATATATATAATAAATGAATGAACAGGCAATGCTTTGTAGTGTGTAGCATGCTATATGCATTTTACAAAATAGCGTTGCAATTTTTTCGTCGTATTAGCTATTTGTTGTCAAACTTTACACAACAATATCCTATAGCTTGTTACTTCCTTTTGTTATCCCACAAAAGTTCTGGATACACAATGACTTTTGACTTTACATCTGGAAAATGTTGGTCTTCATACCGTTGAATTACTGTCGGCGTCAGTACAATCAAATATATGTAATTATGGTTACAATTTAAATGGCAAGAAGGCTATCATTAAATCATCACCTCTTGGGACAAAAATGAACTGATTTTCCCAGTTCTCACCATCTCAAAGCACATGGGTAAAAATCCAAGGTCGCACTCCCAACTCTCAAACTTGCATGCGAATGATAATAAAAAATGTATAATAACTTCTTCTTGACGTTTTATCTTGTTATCATTCTTGTTTCTCTTTATATTTACTTTATATTTACATTGGAAAGGTTAAGAAGTGTCTCCAGTCTCCAGTCTTCATACATTATTATAATGCATGCCGACTTTTGGCCCGGACACGCGTTTTTCTTTCAATGCTTAAATTTATTTATCTATACATAGATAGATGAATCTATGTCGTTGGGAATAAGAGCAAAAAAATGGATTTTATTTGAATATCAATTGGAAATAATAATATTATGTATGTAATTCTCTGTGTTTTTACGTCGATTTTTATTTTCGTTTTCTTTTCGTATGTATAATGTATGTATAGCTATACCTACATACAAAATACATGTGTATATACGCAAAGAAAACACGAAATCACGCTATTTAAATGTAAACGAAATCAAATCAGTGTTCCATGTTGAAAGCCCCGAGGAAAAGAGAAAGAGAAAAAGAGCGGAACTAAGAAATAAGATTCTTGTCTTGGAGATATATTGGAGTTCGAAATGAGAAAACTGGCAGACTTATCGTTTTTTCCTCTGTGTCTCTTTTCTATTCTCCACAAAAGTCTTCTTCTTCCATGTTGGCATTAACTATTGAATTGAATTGTAAGTATTTCCTAGCTATACATATATACATATATACATACACGTACAATGAAGGTTCTTGGAAACTTTCTGACTTATTTTGTAATAAAATAATGTCAATGCTCTTCTTTTTTATTCCTTTGGATGCATGTGTGTGTACAATGTAGTACAACCATGTTTGTTTGTTTGTTTACTCCCTTCTTCTTCGTAGTAATAGTATCTGTAATAATAATTGTCATTCAAGTGTATTTTTTGCACAGAATGAAGGAGGAAGAGACTCTCGGAGCATTTTTTATACAATGCAGTGTATGTACTACACTGTACAATACACACAAAAAATAGTTACAGTATGTCAACGCTCCTGATACAAATAAATACATACATATAATACAAAACTGGGCTTACACAAGCCTGGATTTTTTGGATACTCCAACTCGAGTCTAGGGAGTATTAGCAACAACGTTTTGGTGAAGAAGAAGAGTAAATAGTAAATGGCAAAAAATAATATAGTAAATACTGGAAACTTGGAGATTTTATATTCGCATTTCTTATTGAAATGAGAAAAGCCCCTCTTTCTTTCCCTTGCATAATAGGTACACACACACACACACACACACGGAAAAGCTGAATCCGTTCCTCTATATGTCTTCCCGCGATAGTTACCTACACAAACAACCTATAGAAAAGACACGTATTAAAAAAACTATGGAGCTGACGAGGACGACTATTCCTACTTTATACGTACAATCATCCAGTCCAATCCAATACTCATGTTCAATGTTTCTATACACACATACCTACAGCTATATACATACATATATTTATACATCGCGTTTGTGTGTGTTTTGTAGCTTTTTTACGGTTCGTAAATCAAGTTTCCCATCCTCGCCTCCTCCTCCTCCGCCTCCTCTTTCTACTACTGCTACTACTTCTTTCGTTTTCTACTCTTTATTCTTCTGTTCCGAGAAAGTCTAACTGACACCTTGGGAACGCAACATATGTATATCTAGACCTACATATTTAGGTATAAAAAGAAAACCGTAGTCGTATTTTCCCAATTTTACTCGAGTCCAAGCTTTTTTCCCTCGTATTATACGTGCATGTATTTCGTGCCCCGTTTTTTCCTTGTTCACTACAGAATATTTGAAAAACGTAAAGGCTTCTACCACAAGCTGTCCCGTTTCCACATGATGCTCTTTCTGTTTAATCCACCTACATATCTATCTCTATGTATGTATATTGTATGTATATCCATCTTCTTTTTTAACACATTTATTTCCTTGCCCGTAGTCATGTATAGTATATAAATATATCAAGTATAAACTTTGGTTTATTCTTCAGTGAGCACTGGCACTTGTTTTCTTGAGAGCTTTACTCTGGATTTAGATTTTTTATTTTCTTATTGTCGACGACATTTCAAGTCTTGTATCTTGTAGTTACAAAAGTACAAGCTTCATCCATTCCATCTCGCAAGTGATTGGCGATTGGTTTATCGGCGTATTGTCAGCTACAAAAAATTCACTCTCCTTTGGATGAGAGTGACACCAATCCGTAAAAGCGGGTTTTATTGTATTTAATTGATATTACTAAAATGTTCAACCGACGTAAGTATGTACAACATATACACAAAGAAATTTAATTTGAAAAATCTCCTTTATACACAAACTAATTTCAACACTCCATTAATTTCGATTTCTATGTTGTTTTTTGAGTGAAGAAATTCTTGGATCCGGTTCCTGATGCTTCCGGATTTAATTTAAAAATTCCCCAAAGTTACGTTACGTGTTCGATACGTGCCCTAGTAAACTATTGAATTGTGAAAAACAAGTATTTTCTCAATTCTCAAGAACGAGTCATTGCATTGGAGGAAGAAAATAATGCCTTTGCACATAGATACTATTATTACCTGTTGCGTATGTTTTGTAGTTACTTATCGAAAAAATATAATACTGATTCAGAAGGGATAAAAATAGTACAAACTAAATGTTGTGAACTTAAGTTTGGAGACAAAGCAAAAAACTGAAACAATATTTGATTCTTTCTTATTTTTTGTTTGCTTGCTTGTCCTCCGAAAAAGTTGAAGGTTATACACGCAACTACTCTTACAATAATAAAATAAATATCTACTGTGAGCACATGACATATTATCCACCAACAAAAACAAGCCCATTATTCACGGAATCTGTATTAAACAGAAAGAAAGAGAAACGGAAACAATTCATCAACGGAACTATATGATGTGAAACACGCGAATCTCGTACATACATATTCACTCTCCCTCAAAAAATCCCTGTATGTACATATTATTAGATTAGCACATCCTCTTGTTTTATTGTACATGCAAAATGGACAAACTGCTCAAAAATATTAGGCATGTATAGATGTTTGGAATAAAAATATAAACTACAGTTAATGAGGTTAATTTAAATGTATATGTATCTATACTGTGACTTACTTGTTGTGGATGATTAACTGCGAGGAAGGTGAACATGCAAAAGGAGATGCCGATGATGATGACCAAGAAGAGGGATTTGTGTAACGGTGACACCGCCATTTTATGAAACCGCCAGAGTCCAGGGAATGTCAAACTGCGGCTGCTGATGCATTTGAATCTGAATACCGAATATCCGGCTCCAGACTCCAGCAAATAATCAAAAACTAATCACAGGCACACGCACTCAACTTTAATCAACACCAACACAAGCAGTCACTTTTGACTTTATCCAAGATCCAAGATCCAAGTATATTGGTATTGGAATATATTAATTTCACTGGAGGTTTTGTTCACTAGTTTTTAGTAGTAACTATAACATGTTTATGTACACAAATCATATATTACGTCAAAATGACATGAGCACGGTGCTTGTAAGAAATTCACGAGTAAATTCTATATAATTAATTGTACATAAGTGTTGATGATCGTTGCCGTAGTCCTTTCTTGTTTCTCCTTTGAATTTCTGTAGAACAAAAACAAAACAGACAGAAAGACACAATGAGTAATAATTATATATTGCTAAACACACTTTAGCTAAACTCTTGAATCACTTTTGTGTGTACACGCGTCTTAATTTTCATTTCAATTAAAACACATGGACGTACATATATATACATATACAGTGCGGTAATACGGTTGATAGCTTTTTAGTTTTTGGCATTATACTTTGACATAATATGAACAATTTCTCTAACTTTGTTGTATATAAGTATAATATTTTATGACCTTGCTCATTCATTATTCATTATAAATGTAACTTATTATGGCATACACATAGCACTGGCTTCTTTTAATACATTTCAAATTAACAACCGTAGTAAATTGTAAATATATTGCCCATTGTGAGATTTTTTCGTAAATACAACAGTTTAATTTATTGTGTAATACTGGTACAAGAATAAGACAATTTTTATATATTTAACAAAATCATTTATCAGGAATTATATCCGTAGACGACTTTCTGCTTCTCAACTAAAATTAGTTAGACAGATATCAAAGGTACGACACAAAAACCTTTGACTTGGGGAATTTCTAAAATCAAAAGTCCCAAAAACAAATTCGAAATTTGAGATAAAAACGTCTTTTATCTGTTAAAAATCACTACATCCAGTTTAGTTGGAACGCACTCAACAGTTTCCACCTTTTAAAACTTGAGCCAAAGAACGAGCATGCAGCGAGGTAAATGGTCGAGTGGAATACCGTCGGTGATGGTTAGTGTCTTAATTTGTCTCACATTTCCCAAAATTCCTTAAACATTGGAAACTTATCTTTTTTTGCGAAATTGCAACTTTTTAACTTGTAGTAAAATAGTTTTTTAAAAAAAAGAAATTGAGAGTTGAGGACTGAAATCCGCTTGTAGTTCTTTGATATTTTGACTAGGCATAAACTTATTTTACACTTTCAGAAAAAGATAAGCGAATTTGTAAAACAAAAATTTCCAAATAAATTTCTAAAATAGACATTTTATCTACCACGGAATATTATTTTTTTTAAATTCTGAATAAATTATTAAACCTTTTGGAACCACCTGGAATTTTTCAACACAATGTTCTGGACACTTTTTATATACATATAACAATTTGTACACGCCATCGAAATATTATTTGAGCATTTTACTATAGAATAATTTTCTAGCCAGTCTGCTCAAAATAGGCTTTACACTTTACACAAAATACGAAAATCATTTGTTCAAAATTTCTGCACATACAAACGTGACGAGACACAATGAAAAGAAGGATGCACGCCGATGTGCAAATTCAGCCTAGCTACATATTACATAGTCTAGATAGTTAGACCAGTCAAATTTACTTAATGCTGGAAAATTATGGACAAAAAATCGTGTGGCAAACAGAGAACAGAGATGTGAACACAATACTTAAATTCACAAAATAAACATGCACAATAGAGATACACAAAACACGATATATACACACACGCACAACTAGGAGAATGACGATTATGATTTATATAATGGTTTTTTTTAATAAAAAAATGTAGGAAATATCTGCATTTAACTAAACACTAGGAACACAAATAGCCCACTTGTAGGTAATCATAAGTCACTTATGAGATGGGAGTTTTGCCTATTAATTTGAGATTTGCAACTCACTTACAGTCTAAGTGCACACTTACGAAATTGAAAACTCACGAACTTTGGACAGTTCTATCAACGTAATAGAACTATACACATGAAAGCACTGGTGACTGATGCATTTCCAATCCTATTTTCCGTTTATGTATAATATTATGTGTAGTAGTATTCATAGCTTTTGTAGCTTTTGAAAATGGAAAATAATAGACTTTAGTTCACTTCCTTTTCCCAGAACGTCTGCAGCTACACTGTCTTTGTCTTGTCTACTTCCTACAGTAACTTTGATCCATCCTCAGACCTCAGACACACACACAGAGAACAACACACGAAAGAGAGGGAGAAGAGTCCAAGAGTACTTACATAATATTAAGTATAATATCTATTTAGTTAAACAAGTAACTAAATAAACATGTAATACCGAGTCAACTTAGAACAAGAAGTACATATATAATACGTGTACAATACAGCGAGAGAGAACAAAACCGTCAGACTCGCACAAGTTAAATGTGAACGTTCGCTGATTAAATAAAGCTTTGCGTTGCTTGCGTGTTATGTTGTGTGTGTGTTGTGAATTGTGAACTGATACATACACAATACACATACATCACATATGAGAGCAAAGTCAAGTAAAATACTGAGAAGCAAAAAGCCCAAACTTAAAGCCAAACGAAAGTCCGCATACCGTGTATTAAAAATTGATGATGATAAGTAAGTTGAGTGCTATAAAAACACATGGGCATAATACATATTATGCATTATTATGGCTATTATTATAACCACTGTATGCACAATGTACAAAACATGAGGAGGTATTATATTTTGTATTATACATACTCTCGTGAGCTGGACAAAACTCACAGTAATTCTCTCTCTCTCTCTCTCTCTCTCTCGTTCTTTGCATGTGTATATTTTCCCAAATATCAAAACTTGAAACTATTCATATGTTTGGGATTCACGTACGAACTGTATGTAGTATGTATGTATGAAATATACTTTTGCTATTTAATTTGTGTACAATTATTATTAGTTGCTGAAAAGATCTGAGATAAGAGAACAGCGAGATATAGAAAATACATTTATCGAGAACACATTATCCCAAGTATGTATGTAAGTATATGGATGTATATTATACTTATACCTTATACTTGCGTCATATGTGTATAAAGTATAAAGGGAATCAAAGCCAAGTTAGCTAGTAATCAGGATATGGCGGATGTTTATATATAATATATATAATATGGGAAATACATAACATACTTATCTACAGCTTGGTGTTGAGCTTCTATATGCCTTTATAATTACTAAAGTTCGTGATGGAAAAGGATGCATACGAATGATATGCATGAAATTTGAATCCAAAATCCACGTTCAAACTTTTAATGCCAAATACATTTTATATTTTATATTCAATCTGTCAAAACAATAATAATAATAACTACCAATGCTATAGAAGTATAACTATACATGCATAATATAATATTATATACCATATTGTGCATGGATATGTAACTTTGCACGTATTATTTATGCTTCATTTTTATGTATGTATGTGTATGTTGGTTTTGATCTTTGTGTCGCATCAAAGATAAAATATTATATGCAGAATACATATACAGCTAGTGTAATATTATATTGTATTATGCATTGTAACTATGTACTACATTGTAGGGGCTGACACAGTGCTTGAGTCAATATTAGTTGATGGACTGCATAATAGTTAGGATTTAGGAATGGCAAAAGTAAAAATATGCATAAAACTGGAACGAAACTTAAGGCAGCATGTATAATGGATATAATGCATACTTTTAGTAAATCTAATAAAACGACATTTGACTGCATGTAATGTATAATCTATGTATATAGTATGTATACATGCATGTGGACAGGTATAATAAAAGCTATAGGTAATATTTTATCTTTTTATGAGTCTAGATTATGTTTTGGCCTATATTCCGAGAGTCGTGAAACAACAACGTCATCAAATACTGTGTCACATTCACACTATCTTTCCCCCTGCCATATTACAATACTGGTACAGTACGACTTACGACTGACTGACTGAATGTTGTATTGGATTATGGATTATGATTGCACAGATAGATAGATACATACTACATTACTACATACATACATACATTGATACTACCCGTGTCCTTGGACAAAAGCACGCTATGATATGATATGATAACGTGTATCCACAAAATATAACCTACAACCGTATGTATTGATTGTAGGTGGTAAATTTTTTACCTGTGAACGAATCGCATGGTTTTATACATATGTATGGATTGACATTTTGCATATTTATGTAACTATAACGGTGACACACAAGTGATAAGAAAAATAGTCCGGCAATTGTAATTTAATTTTGGGGTAATGCCGTATTCTCTGGCGTTGGTTTGTTTCTACCAATGATAAACATGTTACGTACATATTTATAAATTAATTTCTTGTCAAATAAAATGTCAACGGAAGAATCCGCAGTTTGTCGTGGAAAAATGAAGCAAAACTTTTGTGTGTAACTTTTTCATCGTTTATCGGGTTTCTCCAATGTCTCGTGGGGACTTTAAATAATATCTTGGAATTAATACCTTCATTAGATGGAAGCTTACTAGAACGTTTTGGAAAAATTGATTTAGTTAAGTTAAAAAATAATCCACTAATGAGCGTGTTAGTTCATGACCATTTTAAGAAGCAGTCTTTTTTCGATAAAACCCAAGCTGTGTGTGAATAATAATTTACTAGATCCAGATCTTTTTTTGTCCGATTAAATAAAACTAACGCTTCGTAGAACAAGGAATATTATAAAGTTGACCCTTGACCAGTTTTATCGCAACTCCTCTTTTTTATATGTAGCTAATGGCGTAACTGTGATGAGTCAGAAGCATTCCAGCTGGTGTCATGTTTGCGGAGTCGTCAAAATAAATTTTAACGGGCCAAAAAGAAAGATGGACATTTGTGCGCAACTTATTTATATATACATAATATAAATAATTTCTGACTAAATATACCAACCAGACATGATTCTGGATTCTGGGTTTAATTTTAGAATACAGCTCACCGAGAATGAATGAATGAATGATTAGGAAACAGAAGCAGGTTTGGTGTCTGGTGATCTCATTAAGTATTTTCAAAAACTTTAGAAAATGTAGCTAGAGTCAAGATAATCCCGACTTCCTGCAAGATAATCCCAACCAATATGTATATTATTTATCAGTAAATTTCCTTTCGCGGAAAAATACAATTTTCAAAATGGTCCAGATGTCAACGTCAAAGCTTGTCAGTATTTGTATTTTTAACTTAAATTTACAACTTGCACAAGTACATATTAAATATGTATAATGTATAAGTAATATTGACTAGTTTTTTGACAGCGGGTTTTTAACGACTAATTTTCCTGTTTGCCATTAAACTGTTTGCTGATGAACGTATTTTCTTGTGGTAAACAAACACATAAACACATGTCTAATAGGCACAATTATCGGGCGCTTTAACCAGAAACCAGACACTACATACACAAGTAAATACATGGAAAGAAAGAAGAGTCGGAAAGAGAGATAGAGAGAAACAGAAGCCAACTCCTTTGGGTCTGATTGTCCGCATCATTCCCCAATCCACTATGTATTATGTATGTATTTAGTATTTACGTTTCTGTCCGTATAACATGAAACAGAGGCTATGATACCGAATACGAATTAACTCCAAACGTAAGCATGTACAAAAATTACAAACCTATACTCTATGCTATTACAGAGGAAGAAGTCAAAGGTGAGAAGAAGTACATACATAAATGCAGTAAGTATTTTAAGGACTTTTAGTGAGCGTTTCTGTCAGTGCAGAGTATATTAGATACGGAAAAGAGTACATGAGTCCGAAAGTTATAATACTGCTGCCTTCGGTGCAAAATGGATGTGTTCCTCGATCCTCTCCTCCGTCTTCCTCCCGTTTCTCGTCATTCCCTCATTCATTCAGTGGTCCTTTTCTTGAGTCTTCATTTGTAGTCAACTCCTGGGCTGGAACAACCAGAGTGCCAGTTGCCAGTCTCATATCAATTTCAGACCATAATATGATATACACCCACATTTTGCCCAGTTTCTCTTCTTTCTGTACATATACATACATATGTATACTTAGTTTAGTTGGGGGAGGCCCGAACTCGAGCTTGAGCTTGAGTTTGAGTTTGACTTTGACTTGTGAGCTGAGCTGAGTCGAGTTTCCGTAGAATGTGGAAAACCTCCCAACACCAAACCAAACCAAACCAAAATTCTGTTCCTTCTCTCGATATAAATATTGCACACACAAAATATATCGTGAAGTACATATGTACGAGTATATAATGTGGGTTTATTTTGTATCATATTTTCAGCTGCTTATAAATTATGTATCGCCTGCATTCTGCCGGCAAACTGGACTTGATGTGCTAGGCTACGATCTACGATATCTACGAGATTCTACCTTTGCTCCTACTTAAATATGTACTCCCATCTTTGATGCAGGCTCCGACTTCTATATTCTATACATACGTACATACTCCGGCTCTGTTTCTAGTTCTGGTTCTGGTGGTAACACTCATAATAATAATAATAATCCGCTCCGCCACCGCACAGAGAGATGGATGCATTGCAGAAAAGAGGAGTAGCAGTTCATTGTTTGTAGTGTGACTATATTATATATTGTGTATACACATAGCTGTATAAAACACAAGAATGTAATATTTACCATCATATTATACAGTATTATATGCGTATATTGTATATGTGTATGAACTTTGTATCAGCCTTTGAGCATGCATTTGTATCCTCTGCCGCTGCTGCTGCTGCTACTTTTCCCTTGTATGTATTTTATATTTGATATGAAGCTGAGCCAAAAAGCCGTGCTGTCAGTCTTGAGTCTTGATTTGAAATTTCTTGTGCTTTATGCCTCGTGCACTCAGTCAGTCACTCACATTGACTCCCTCACTCCACTCGTACTCACTCACTCACTCTCGCTTGCTCGCTCGCTCCTTCCACATTTTACTCCTAAATGGATGAGTTTAGCTCCCTTTGTGGACTCTGTACGCAATTTCTATATATATATATATATACGCAATATATTACTATGATGGTATGGAATATTATGTAATATGAGATATGAGCAGAATGAAATGATATTTCAACGCGATTCGAATTCATTGTTCCAGTCGAAAAGACTTGCCCTTTCTTTTCCATCCCTCTCCTCTTGACTTTACCATCTATTCTTATGTGTATAGTGTATACTACTACTGCTATTATTATTATGATTAGCTATATTGAAGAAATAAAACCATAGTCACTGAGCACAGACTATATATCATACCATGAGTATTATTTTTATACAGTATCAACATCAACTCTCAAGAAATGCAGATAGTGTAACAGCAGAGGATATAATATAGTAGATAGTATAGACATACAGCTCCGTGCAATAATAAGGGTAATCGCCCGAAATGGCTGTAGTAGTCTGTACTTATTCATGTACCTATAAATATCATGTTCAAGAAAAATGTTGTAGTTTCTCAACTTAATGTTTCAAGTTTGTAAGTTTTGGGACAATGTACATGCATAATATAGTCAAAAATTATGACATGACATGGGACAGAAGATGGAACATTGGCATAAAGGTTGATTATTCCGGTAATAATACAATTTCGAAAAGGAAAATGAATTTGAAATCGAGATTGGGTATTAAAGTGGTAGACAGTATAGACTGTAGGTTGTAGGTTCTGAAATGCTAACGGTAAGCTTTGCCAAGGTAAGCTGATACGCATTTTATGGCACATATAGATAGCATACAATATAGTTAATATTTTGTGAATTTTGTACGTTTACCCCATTAAGTATTAGGTAATTGATTTCCAAACATTTTACATCCTGTGTAGCTGTTCACATAATCTGAATAGAAGAATCTTAATAATTGAGAACTATGAACTACAACTCAATACTCGTCGTCAGCTAAGTAAGCTAAGTTTTGGATAATTTTCATCAGCGAAACATTGTAGATTTTAATAGAGAAGAAGTAATAAGGTGGCTAAAGACACAGGCGCCACTGATTAAATACTCAATACAAATGTTTCATACACATAATACACGCAGTACAGACTACAGACTGATTGTTGGGTGTCTGGTCTCATGTGTACATAACATATTTAATGTTTCCCTTTTCACACATGTGTGACGAGGGACGACACAAATATTATGCAAAAGTTGTCTGTTACATCTGCAATAGCACACTATTTTTGGTGATAAACATTATGCTAGGTACATGTGTACTTCGAAAAGCATGTTCTCCATACATATTTGCACATTAATTTTTGGCAAAAGTACATACAAGTGCATACATAGTCTTAAATTAGTTACAACGGAAAAAAAGTTAGCATCGACAAATGAATATTCTAAGTACGTAGGTATGTACATTGTACATCTTTACCTTCCATTAGTACAATGTTGTGATTGTGACAGATGTGCGTAAAGCGCAAACACGGTAACGGCTTGAAGTTAATTGATATTATTCCTGGACTTTTTTCCTTGAGAATTCGGCACGTCTTTGGTCAAAAGTCGTAAGACCAAAATTATATAAATCGTCAAAATTTTGAACGCCTTTATAAATTGTTTTGAGAATCTCATCAAATTTTCACGAAGCTTTTACAAAATTACAGCTCAAGAGAACTAAAAGATTATGCAATTTTTAATGCTATAGGGTTTGCTGTTTTTACCATTTTCATTTTTATGAAAATAATAACTATGATCGTACTCCATGACAAAATACAAAATTATATAGTGCACTAGTACACTATATTTTGTATTTTGGCAGCTGTCACAAAAACCTTTCACCTCTAATTTAATAAAGGTCATGGTGAGCATTGAAGATGGAAATTTTAAAAACATACATTATTAATGGCATAATAATGTATGTAGGTAGAAGATCGAAAAATATTTTTACATGTGATATGATTTGACGTTTTCCACGGCCGCATGTGGCAAATAATAAAAATGTCTTCCTGTCAAAGTGAGAGGAACAATGAACACCACAAAGCCCATTTTTGACAACAACAATAATATTTATTTATGTAGCTGGAAGGCTTGGTTCATAAATGATAAAAAATGAACTAGCCATTAATTTACTCAGCTGTGACGGTAAACATACTAGATACATAATTTTGTCCTCATTTTATTTTTGTAATGTTGACTTAAATGCAAAAAGTACACAAAGAGGAAAATAAATCCATGTACCTACCTGGATGACCTTGAACTTTTTAGACGAGTTAATACTTAAAACATTCCCCAAACTGCAAAAACTACGAAAGAGCTTCATCAGTTTGAAAGTGATACATATGTAAGCATTGAATTGCATTGCACTTGGTCAGCCAAGTTCCAGTAAAAATAACATTGCATCGCACGTCATGGCGTGATGTGCAGTACTGAATTAAGAATGAATTAAGTGAACCGGAATAATAAACGATGGGGAAAAATATGTTCAATGTTTGTACATACACACTGCACATATAAAAAAACGTAAGGAAAAAGAGAAATGACGCGGACAGAAAGAGAAAACTGGAACAAAAACTGTGTTTGAAGGCTACAGGTTATATAATAATGTACGTACCTATAAGTTTTCGGGTAGTGTGTCAATAGTTTTTGGATTTTTTGCATGTATGTATATTCAGACAAACTTTTCTACTTTTAAAAAAACCTACTTTACATTAATGAGCCCCATGCCCGATGCCCGACGTGTAAAGTTGAAAACTTTTGAGGACTGGGAAAACAAACAAAAATCCAGGAACCTGATAATAATAATAATATGTGGATAATATTTTTAAAATGCGCCTAGAAAAAATTAGGTAATAAAAAGCTCCCAGAGAACTTGTTCCAGTTTCTTTCTTACATGTACGACTGTACTCGTATATGTGTGTAGATGTGGAACATGAAGTTCTCATTTCCCATTTACATCACACACAAAATGTGTACCTACATACTACATACTACATAAAGCTACAACTTACTTTGGGGAATAATTTGAATTTTTTCCACTCCTACAAAAACTTTCGCCTATACTCTAAAAGTAAAACGAACAAAGTCACTTGACATTTTTTCACGCACTCTATATACTTTTCCTAGGCGATTCTTTTCTCCCATATTCCATATCTCAGTACTTTGACTTGCTACCATGTGTATGTAGAATGCAGACAAAATCCTTTGTAAACTTGAGGTTATCAAAGGAAGAAAGTAAAATCTAAGTGAAAGAACAAATTCTCCTGCACGACAAGACACGACAATTAGCAAGCGGCCCAGAAAAAAGTCAAAGTCAGCGTCAATGTCGTATTAAAAAAGTCAACTTCAATATTCAATAGTGTAATGACTAGACATGTAGAATTGATTTCATATAATATGAAAATTATCCAAAGTATTTCCCCACTAATTTCACCAAGAAATGCACAGAAAAATTGGCGGATTGAAGCTCTTGAACTATATACGTTCAAGGGATCCATTTCAACAGAACGAAATAAATTTCTACAATCCGCATGCAAATTCACTAGATGAAAAGTAACTAAATATAAAAGAAGAAATATTATTTGATATTTTGTACAAAGTTGTGAATGAATATAATACATAGAGTAAGAGCCCTAATACTTCCCTATACTAACTGCTAACTAGAATTCCAGGCGCTTTACATTCTCTCTGCTCTTTTTGAGCCAGTCTGAACTTTGAAGAGTGTAGTGAATGCAGAATCGCATTTATAACGCAGAAACCTTCATTCTTCTTGAAAAAAGGGAAAAAATGCTGGAGGAAATGCGAAATAGTGCATACATTATAAATGTAGCTAACTATATTCAGCCAACAGACTCGATGGCCTCTACAGTGTTCATTTCCTGCTCCGTTTTCCTCTCGTAGCGTCTCTTTCATTTCACTGTACACACGTTACACATACACATTTTCAAGCTCTCCGCATACATTATGTCTCCTGTCATCATCATGCATCATAAATCTGCATTGTTAAGCAAGATGAAAAATCAAATTTGAGTCGTGCAAAGGCTTCTCTTTCAATTTCCAATGCTTAGCTGTGTAACATGTATTTAATACAATATTTCTTTGGATGCCTTATTTTGCTGGCCCAATTTATTACCATTTAAATATTATTCTTACTCTCAGCCTTTCCCCTTTAATATTATAACATGCTGCGTAAGTATGTAGTACTTAACTCGAGAATAAAAACCCAGCATTAAGTATTAAATTATAGAGAATTTTCGTGGCTTCCGTGTATATGTATTCACATCGAAGGGAATGCACAAAATATGCTTAAAAAAGTACAAAGATTATAAGAGTGAATTCAAAGAATCGATTCATAATTCATACCATATCATACCAGTTTTGTATTCATGAACGCAGCCCAAAAATTTTGAAACTTCTGTAAGTACATCATTCATCAAGGTTACTAGATAAAGCTTTATAAAACCACAGATTTTGTCTTTTACTCCATAGTGACTAGCTTTTTTGTCAAAATTTCCTAATTTTGACCAGAAAAATTAATTAAATGAGACGCCTCAAGCTCCATTTCAAACTTGTACATTTACACAAAACGAAGTGTTTTTATACAAGTATCCCAATTTCCCTAAAGTAAAAATTCCAAAATACGAGAAGCATATTACATATTGGAAACAGATTCATTCTATGCTCATATTATGTATGTCTCAAAGTCAAGGAAAGACAAACCTTGGCATTTGATATTTATGAATGGAAATTAACACTGAAAACGAGAAGCGCCGATCTAATCTCTACATACATTTATAGGTACTCCTCGGCATTTTCGTTGAATATTTGACGTTATTTCTTATGTATGTATATACTTTGAAGCCTTAGACAATTCGATTATTATTACTATTAGGAAGCATTTCATTGAGAGAAAGAATGTCAACATTCGAGATAAAAATGGATTGACATTCTCCCTCGCACGTAATATGTACGTGTAACTATTCCACTTAATTCTGCATTTCTATATTCAATACACAGCCAGCGAGCAGCCAGGAAGACAGTAAAAGTATGCATAATATACACTGACACATGACTAATAGGATTTTTTCAAAGGTCAGAGATGTCTACATATATATATACATATGAATGACCAATTTTACTCACCGTCTAGACTTCATATCTTTGACAATGACAGTGACAGCGAGCACGAAAACAGTTTAAAGGAAATATCTGCGTATTATACATATTTGGCTATGAAAATGCCAAATGCCCTTACACCCTTTAATGTATCGTACGGTATATCGTATCATACAAAAACATTGATTCATTGATTGGAGAGATGCCAGAAAAATGCAGAGTACAGGAAAATTGAAACCTTTTCTTCTCTGTATCAGGTACATGAGATACTTGAGCTGTTATGTATGCTGATAATGGAGTACAAAAGTAGTTCATGCATGTTCATTGTTCATCCTCAGGTGAAGTGAGCAAAGAGCACACACATATTATTATACACAGTTAAAAACTCACTTCATTATAATTAACCAAGACTCTTGCTCCATATCCGTATTATGCTAAATCTTCCCTCAAGTCTTTTGTTACATATACAACTATGTATTATGTATAGTTATAAATTGCCACTTCTCCGTTTCACCCTCTTACAAATTCCCCACAACATCTCCATATACATCTCCATGGGAGCTGCTAATTAATTGATTCTTCTCACGTGAAAATTTCATGCATCACCATCCTCATCTGCTTGATATAATGATCACCAGCCGAGAAAGTGGCGGAGAATGGGATGAGCATCAAGAAAACGGAAACTTTCCGTGTGTAATCAAGGCTGCTGTTGCTCTCTTTCTCTTTCTCCGAATTATGGTAAAGAAATAGAACAAGAATGTGGAAGAAGATGAAGAGAAGAGGATGACGAGGATGATGATTTTGATGGTGGTCGGTGGATGCTCTCATTTCCTTTTCCGCCTTTCCTCTGTTTTCTCCCAACTAACTAACGAACTAACTAACTAGATATGCCTACATGCATCTCTTTATCTTTTCTACAATACTTATTTTATATAAATAGAGTGAACCGAGCAGCAGAGGTATCATGTGCATGCAATATGAATGAGATTTCTCCATACACTATAGAAAGTATGTACAAAGTGCAGCAGCAGCAGCAGCAGCTCACTTTTCCAGGAGGAAACCCAAACTGCTCCCTTCTTGTGCATGCACAAGAGAAAGAGAGAGAAAGCACTAATGCTCATGATGATGATTATCATCATCATCACCGTATGCATACACATGTACATGTACATACATACATTTTCATCGGATGAATAGAACAAACACCGCGAACAGAAGAAGAGTGTACTGCATACTTAATTGTGGTGAGAGTATACATATATACATACTTACGTACCAAGTGGTGTATGATGTATCACTGTCTCACACGATAAGTACACTTTGTATGTTTTGTGGCACACCATATTATATTATACGTATGATGACAAAATCCATATCCAAAGTGTGTGTGTGTAAGATACATTTTATATGATGGTGACAGGGACTGTGAGCAGCTTGACAGATTAAATTAGTTGGCAAATGCCTCGGCTACAACAATAAACCGTATGCATGGCTTTATCTACAATAATATACATACATATAATACTACCTAATGCTAATACTAATCCTCTCTCTCTCTCTCTGTCCCTGTTTCCCACCCATCTATATACAATATACATAGTTAAATCTCCATCTCCTGTTTTCTTTTCCCTTTGACTTTGGGGTTCTTTCTCTCCTTTGTTTTCCCACGATATAATATGCACATTTATCCATGTATATTATAGTTTTTGGAATGAAACTGTATCCCACAGAAAAGACAAAAACTTGGTTTGGTGTGTGACGTATAACGTATACTCCGTTCCAATTTTCAATCTACGAGGAAATCAAAGCAAGTTTCTGCTTTTATCTATAAAATTCCCAATTTTATGCAAAAGCCAACTTTATATGTATCATTAGTCACTAAAGTGTATTATGTACGTACAACTATTTTTAGGCAGTATACATGCATACATCGATATCCCTGATTTTAATTTTCCAAAAGGATAGGGCCTGCGGATTTATTACAAATTGTCCCAATTTACGACTTATTTAATGCAGTCTAAATTTAGTATCTTTAAAGCAAGATGACATGAGATGAGAGATTATGAAGTCTGGTATACGTATGTATGTGTGTACTTAGTTGATGATTCACTTCCTCCTTTGTTCTTTAGCCAATGTATGTATTTTAATTGGAACTAAAACAAAAATTAGAGTGCAATGTTTAGTGAACTCTAAATTGAATTTATGTGTACCATGTAATCAAGTACAGTTTACAGTCTAGAGCTTAGAGTATGTGTACATGGTCATGCAATCAGTAATCAGTATAATTTGTGCGTCAGTTATATAATATGTATGTAAGTTGAAGAGAGGGAGCAGACACCAGATCTGTCCTGCTACATAGCTGCTGCGACTAAATAGGATGCTAAAAATGCACTTAAAAATTGTCGCTGACGTTACTGTTTATGTGTTTCTTCCTCCAAATTTGGGTCTGCCCTGGCTTTATTATTATAAATTATAAAGTAGGTATATATACGAAATGTCGTGCATGCTACCTGCTACACGCTCAAAATACTCATATAAAATGCTGGATCTCTCTCTTCCTGCCTCACAATACACGACAAATACGTAAAAAGCAACAGCAAGTCAACTAAAGTAAAGTAAAACCAAACCAAAACACAAAGAAAAGAGTAAACATGCAATGCAAAGCAAGCAACACATGCCACCAACCAAGACGGACGCCAACGTCAGCGTCACAAAATGTAACATTTGCTGGGTTTTTCTACTCCCTTGTTTTTTCTCTTGTGCATATGTACATTGCGCATATATTTGTATTTTGTATTCTTCCGGAATCAAGTCTGTCAACAACAACATCAACACGAAGCGCAAAACCATCATCATGATGACGACGACGACAACTACGACGAATAACTGACACATGACGAATAATGGAAGCGAGAAAGGAAAAAGAAAAAAACTTTTGGGATTTCATTTTTGACAAGTTACGGAAAGCAATCATCATCATCAATCATCATCCAGACTCCAGACAAATTGTCATGGCCAATGTGTACAGCACCAGTACATAATATATCACAGTTCGTCATACATATGTCACATGTGTGTATTATGTATCGTATTAATATTCATGTGTTACTGTGACTCCGACTGCACTTGAAATTGCAGATACACACACGTAAACCATTATCAGTGCATAAATACCTTATGCTTCCTCCTATCTATCTAAAGTACAGTACAGTAATATCAATAAGCGTGCTTCTAACTAACTACTCACATTAACTTTATTGTGCATTTATAGCAAGAAATTAAGGAGCGTGCCGTGCAGCTATTGTACAAAAATAACACCAGAGCCATATGTATGAACGGTGTATTTTTATACACTTTTAGTCTACAATAAAAAACAGGACAGTTGTTGAAAAAATGCTTCGTACTTAACTATAAGGAAGTTTGACAATGATCATAGATTATAGTACGAGTTGCTGATATAATTTTAGCAGATTTAAGTTAGGGACGAAAAAATACTTGTGAAGATACATATGCCTGTGTAACACTTAATAATAATTCTATTTAAAGGTTGTAAACAAAAACAGTATCAGATAATAAAATTAATATAAAATGATGGGGATTTGTTATACTACTTAAGGACAAACATATGGAGCATCGCAAAACTCGAGTAATTTTGTCAAGTGTCCCTTCTCTCCTTCCTCTTTATGTATAATTGAGCAACATATATGTGTGTGTGTGTCCGGAGTTCTGGGACATCTCGTTAAATTAATAGGTGTAGATTGTAGACTCAGCTTGAAGATAACATATGTACGTATGTACACATAATATATTTATTTATATGTATATGTTTGACACAATAAAATCCGCCTGTCGTCCTTACAGTCACACACGCGCCTTTTGCATAATTAACTTTGGTGTCTCTTCCTCTCTCATATGTATTCGTATCGTACACATACTGTAGTTATCAACATTGCTCATCTTCATCTCGTCCCTCGTCGGATTAATATCATTTAATGTTAATGTTTAATGCCAACTCGGACCCTACATTTTACTTTATTTGTGCACACAATACTTGGGAAAAGAATTTGGAGCCTACAATATATACAAATACCCTGTTATCCCCATTTTTCATACAACTGGCAATTTTTCTGTGTGTGGTCAACATGGCATGTCGTCGTGCCGTTCAGGAGAATCTTTCAGATTAAAACATGAGGAAGATGAAAAATACAAGCTAAAGATTGTAAATTGTACAGTTATTAAATGCAAACGTATTTGAGTAAAAGAGTGCTCAACTCAAGCCCAAGTTGAATGCGTAGATAAAACTTTGACTGCTCTCCTCCAGCTGTGTGTGTGTGTGAAACTAAAACTTTTGTATTTTTCTTGGGTATAATTACACGAGTTATAATCAGAAAGTGTATCACGTCAACGGAATTTTTCTTGAATAGAACTCTGCTTTTCTATTTTTTTCCCAGGAAAAGGATAAAGACGGAGACAAAGTCGCAGTTATATGTATATTATACATTATATACATATGTGACGCATGATAGTTTGTCAAGTCCGCCTCTGGGATTTTTACTATTTCCTTTCTCCAATAATTAAGAACTTACGAAATATTCTCCAACTATGTATATGTATGCATGTAGATTTTTGATATGATGACGAGGGAAAACTTTTATCCAACTTTATGTTCCTTCAAAAGTATCCGAGGCGAAATGAAGAATCAAAAGTTTTAGATTTTTCCGTGATTTCAAGTAAATTCAAAAGGGTCGCTTCAAGGTTTTTGAGCCCGAAACCAAATCCAAATTTAAATCAAAGTTGAGATTCCAGACAAAAACTATTTTGATTCTCACAAAAATCCACAAAAGCATTAGACACATTTTACAATAAACGTCAATATTAGATAATAGTGAACCGACTTGTATGTATAATCAAGTTCCAGGGAAACTTAATTTTTATTGTGTCCATATTTAAATTTTCTACGGTACTTTGTCAACATTTCCTCCATATGTAAATACACATTTATGTATATCAGTCCTATTTAGTTACTCAACTTTTGTCCGCACTTTCTCCCCCATTAAGCGCAAATAAAGTTTGTGGTTGCTCGAAAGTTGTTCTTTTTACATTAATACGCAGAGACAAAATATTTTTTCAAGTTCCCTGTCATCATTTTGTATGTACAATGTACATGCTTTGACGACTATTGTCATTGTTATGACTACTACACAAATTACAATTGAAAAAGTTGCTTTCTTTAAACGCCCCCGCACTAGCGCTAACAACTAATGCTAATGATAATCGTCATGATGATGACTGTGACGATGAAGACGACAAAGCGAAAACGACAGGGACGATATTGCCTAAAATATGTATGTACAATGTAGATATAATAATGGAGTCAGAGTTTCAAGACTCATAAGCGTAATGGGATGTAATCATCAAAAAGTACAAAATATATTTCCCTTTGTTCAACTCGGGCTATTTTCTACCCACAAAATCCCAAGCTGGGCTGTATCTAATATTACGCATTCTGTGTATATGTGGAGGAAATTCGGTGCAATTTTGTGCATATTGCACGAGCAAATATTACCATTACAATTATACGTAGGTACATACATATAAACGTAAGCATTCAGCTTGAGGGTTGTTAGGTACACACATGTAAATATACACATTACACATACACATACACAAGTTTCCCCTCTTGTGTCCCATATTAAATATGTAAGTGGACTAAAAACTATTGATTATTTTACTTTCTCCTTCGCCCCGTTTTGCTTTTGTGGTTTGGTCGGGTTCTTTTCGGTTCGGTTCCTTTGTGGTCATGTAATCATCGTCGTCCAGACCAGAACAGAACAGTCCAGTCCATCAGACTCAAACAAGTAGGAGAAAACTATTGTACAAAATAAATTTATATATATAGAGTGATAAGGGGAGGGAGAAAACTAAAAGGTTGACGATGACGATGACCATCAAAAGTTTTCGTCACAGCGCGGTTACTGTTATTGTCATCGTCGTCGTCGTCGTCATCTTGTTTTATGTGGTTTACTCACAACTTTGACTTTCAACCTTCTCTTATAGCCTGTGCTTCTACTTCTACTTGTACATATGTATATGAAATCAGCTTTACCCGATGACTTGAAGGATGACTGATGAATATGAATTTTGTGCCTACTCCTTGTTTTTCCCTCCCCCTTTGACTAACTACTAAACTATAAATAAACAGCCATGTCCAGGATTCTCTCTCCATGTACCTATAAATAACTGTCTACTGGACTACTACGGGGCAAATTATATGTTTGGGAGGAAAGGCACGCACAATGTTCCAGGTACATAATTTACTTTATTTTTCATGGTAAAACTCTCAGTCTCATCAACCCAGGTAATAATTTATTCACGGGCGATGTACTGGGGAAAGCTGGAAAATCATACAAAATGCTGGACTAAATCAACATGACTGGAATTAGAAAAGGGTAAAAACTCGGACCGATAAGATCGGTACACACAAATATTGTATATTGTGTGTACAATACGCAACGGAAAATAATGATTGAATATTCATTGTATGCATTTGCATCTCATCCAATATAATCCACGGCGGACTTTTCAATTCCGACCAAAATTAATTTCAGAAAATACGACATAATATCTAGTCAAATACACATTATGTATGTATCTACACATTTATAGAATTCTCTGTACGATTGTATATACGATTGACAGTCTCTGTCACGATACTGAAAATAATAATTCGTATAAAGATGGAAGCTCAAGAGTTGTCCGGGTTTTCGGGGGCTCCACCTTTCGATTTGGACCCTGTCCCTAATGATATTTCATGCTATGTAAGTTCAATGTTCATTGGCGGATTTGTTTGTGTGTGTGGTGTGTGAGGATGAGGAGCCTGACTTCCGACTGTGTTTCCTTTAGTTTGAAGGCAGCCAAGAGGAAGAAAATTCAATTTATTTTAGACTTGCTTAGTTCAACAGGGAGGGAGACGGAGAGAGTCCTTTAGTTAAAAACATGTTCTTGTTTCTCTGTTTTCGCTTTCTCTCTGACTTCTATTCACTCACTCATCGAGACACTCTCAAGTCAATAGGATAGGACGAAGAAGAAGAGCGTAAACCTCTTATGAGAGTGAGTCCGACCCTTAATTTTCTATCATCCAGTTGTTTTTCCTGTTTCAGACTTCTCCCACGTCCTCCCCTTTTGACTTGAAGACATTTAACTGAAGACTCCAGACCTTGTATCCGCATTTCGTGTACATACATCCATAAATAATATTGTACAAAATAGAAAATGCTCAAATAAGTAGCCTGGTTCTTTTTTTATATACATATATAATATAGGTAATACTTTGAGGGCTAGTGAAACTCTGCTAAAACGTAAAGGTAAGTAGTCGGAAATTCCCTTCATCCGCCTGTCTTTAGGTTTTAAGGCAAATTTAATAAAAATGAAAGAGGAAAGAAATGAGGAAGCATTACGATAATTTTGTTTCCCCTCTGTCTATTTGCCATCAAAGCTAGAGAAAGTAAAATAAAAAATAAATGGAATAAATGAAGATTAGCAAGGTTTGACATTGAATATCAACAAACACTCTGTCCTCCAACTTTTACTTTTTGCACCTATATATATATATATATGGATAAAAATTGTGAAACTTCCTGAATACGGTAAAAACTTGCTCATTTTTCTAATGAAACGGGAAAAGCTTTCGAAAACTTTATTTGCCTATAATATTGTACAACATTTATAGTCATCACTCCAAGTACATACTTGTATGTTGTGTATATACAATGTACGCATGGTTTTTTTCATACTTCATCTCATTTTCCCGTTTCCAACTTATAACACACACAATAATATGATGTAAACTTGAAAATAATAATACAAATACTAAACGAAGGGGAAAACATGAGAGCTCTTCATACGGGCTCTTGGCCTGAATTTACTTTCACTCTTTTTTTATTAAGTATAATATAATGCATATATTTACGTATTATGTATGTTAGCAGCTGAAATTGGAAAAGGTGAATTTTTTTACTTAAAAATTTATCAAAATCCAATAACCGTGAGGCATAATATGTAAATAGCTGTATGTATAGCATTAACTGTAAAAATATCCTGGCTTCTGGACAAAATTGGAAGAGAGTGGATATCAGGATACATACATAACATTGTTGCCTATATGTATATGCTTTTCTCAGCTGGATGACTGGATGAATGTGTGAGAGAAAATTACTGCTAAAATTTTATTCGTCACGCAAACTCACGATAAAATATAAAATGTGATTTGCTCTCTCTCTCTCCCCTCTTCCGACACAAACATGGCATGAGTTGAATTGTGTGTACATGTTACTTTTCTCCAGGTTTTACACATCTATGCCAATTTAACTGGGCCGTTTCCACAGTCGAAAAACAGAGTCTGGAGAAAACAGAAAAACGTGGGCACATAGTATAAAGTTTACACGTACAGTAACGTATAAAGTATAAATCCTTCAAGTTTTCTCTCAGTTGGAAGCGGAAGCGGAGGAATTTGAATGGCAACGGTAACAGTAACGTACGGCAACGTGCGTGATGTCAGCTTTTGATTGCATTACACAAGTATACGGCGAATACCGCGGAAAAAGAATCCAGAATAAAAACACACACACATACACATATTATGTGCAGGTAGAGTGTACTTTGACTTGGTTTTTTCCAATGTTTTTTTGGTGTCAAACCTCACGCCCAAACCACCAGAACGAGGTACCTATATCTACGAATTACGAATTATATGGGAATTTTACTTGTATGTATATTTATAAAAAAGGTTGGACATTTCATACTCTTATCTATTTGGTCCATCAGTCCGTGAGCAGCCGATGAGAGAGTGCCTAATTGGAAAATTACATTGAAAGACATTTCCCCAATTATTTGGACTCCCACACAAACATTTCTCTATTACTTATATGTACAAAAATAATTCCCTACGCAGCCAACTCATAAAACAACATGAGGCCATCATTATAAATCCATTAGTCTCGCACGTGGCTTTACTTTCCTCGGAGACTTCAATGTGTGTACATTGTACATTGTATCAAAACTTTTCTGTTGTCGTTTCGTGCGTCCTGGAACCTTTGGAGCCAAATCACATTTTTCCACCGGAGAAAACGCAAGGAGCTTAAACTACCTTTATTTAATAAACCCCCGGAAACGACTCCAGGACAAGAAAGCAAGAACCAGAACAAAAGGCGGAAATGGGAATACGGAGAATTTTTCTTGGTTTTTGATCACTTTTCCATACCTGACGGAATCACCAGAAAATTTATTTAATATTGTCTTATTTCCGGACAATAATCACCCAATCCATGTTCCAATCAAATGTCAAATAATGTTCCATGTCAAGCCTTCCTAACATGTAATAATGATGGAACCAGGATGGGCCATGTCAGAAAAGCGTGAGAGAAATCTCGGCCCCAAGACCATGTCGACGTTAACATGGGTTGACGGTTGTCGGCTGTTTGGTGTGTGTGTAATGTGTATGTGTGTATGTGCCGTATCGTATCGTTGAGTTTTCTTCCACCTTGAATTTTATACATGACATTACACTCTGCATTAGATTAGATGGCGGACAGTTGTGGAATTCAAATGACAAGAAGAAGAAGACGAAGGAAGAAATTGCAAAAATAGGAAGAACTACTGGTCTCCAGCTCCAGTTCCAGTTGAATTTCACCCTTTTCTGACTGGAGAAACGGCTTAAAGTGTCTCACCATCATGAGAAAGAAAAAGACAGAGAAAGCCTCTCATTTGGATTGCACGATTGCTCCTCTATTAGATTTGGTGGGGAGTGAGACGAGTGAAAAGTGTGTGGGCGTCTCAACAGTCTCATTCTCACTCTGAATGTCGTCGTCTGCGTCTCCCTGAGCGGAGAAATCTGCAAACCGCAGCTCAGTGCATCCCATGGAAAGAAACTGTGTATATGTATGTATAAACTTACTTGGAGAGATTCTAAATCTAAATTCAGATTGCAGATTGAACAAGGAAAAGGACTCTTGTCGTCCTCGTCCTCATCGTCGTGGGCTTTCATTCAGTCTGCATGTTCTTGCACCTCTCTCCTCTACCCCTCAAAAACCACGTTTCAGCACTCAAGTTGGGACGTTGGCACTTTTAGTATATATCTGCACACATACACATAGGCCAGAGGTAATAAACTCAACTTTAAATCAGGGAGAGAACCCACGCATTCAAAATACCTGCACTCATTACACATTATTCTATTATGTAGGTACTACAGTTATAAGGAAGCAATCCCCATTTCCCCGGATAATTTCAGGACATGATGTATTTACATATGTATGTATGCACGGTAGACGTTTTTGCCAAAATTGAAAAATTGCGCCTGTCATAACATCATTATGATTTTATTATAGAGATCTCAGCTGTCTCCAACGGTATAATAAAAATGTCCCGTTATATACTTATGATGATGATGGCTGCTTTTTAGGTTTTAGAACATGATGAACCTTTTATACCTCCACTTTTAATGTTTTCGTGTGTGTGTTCTCTCTTTTTGTATCAGACACCTAAATTACACGGAGATGTATTGGAAAAAGCAACTTTCTTTACAAAAAAAACTTTGCTCATGTTGTTTCGTGATCTCGTGTCATTCCGCAATTTTCCCCCAAAAATGGGCTTTACTTGTTGACTTTTTCTCTGAACATTGACATATTGTAGAACGGGATGAAAGCCCAAATTTTATAAAAGTTTCCCGTTGTCAAAACTTTGAGAGAAATACACAAAAAATTACGGGATTAGCTACAGAAGCTTTGCAAGTCAACTTTATGTTGACAAAAGAGTGGAGTCAACTAAGAAAAAATGTTGTAAATTATGTGTATGCGAAACTTGCGGATTATTTTCAATTTCCGGGTTAAAAGCGTGATGAGGCAGCTTGGGCTAATGCATAGTCATTATATATTATATATATTATGTGGGTGACATGCGACCCGTGAAAATATCCGGATGGATTATGTACACACGTTATTTAACAGCGCGCAATTTATTCTTATTCTCACCCTCGTCAAAGGACAGAAATGGTGGTGGGAAATGAATGGAAAATGGAGGAAGACACTTGACTCCAGATTAGGATTTGTATGCCCTTCTTCCTGGAGCATCAACAGCGTCATCCTCATACAAAAACACACACAAATACATAAACACAACCGCGGTCAAGTCATCACCATCAACTTGCTGGTTTCTTGAGCATATCCGTAGCCAAAACGCAGGCTTTCAAGTCAAGGCAAGTCAAGTCAAGTCAAAAGTCGAGTCAAGTCCATTGGAGCGGAGTCAAGTTGAGTTAAGTCGAGCCATATTGTCTCATTGACAATATGATCTGCTTTAGTCTCCTCCTTTATTCGGATTTTCTTTGAGCAGACGAGAAGACGAGATGACGAGAAGTAGAACGAGAAGAAGCAGAGCAAAAGCAAAAGGAAATACATACATAAGCGAGAGCTCTAGTCCAGCTCAGTGATCATGATCATGATCATACTACAGATAATAACGTGTTTGCTGAGTGAATAAGAAGAGAAAGCGAGAAAGAGCGAAATAATGTTGGCACTTGGCAGTGGCATCAAAGGCAGAGGCGGCAAAAGCATGAACAACATGCCGTGGCAATCCACATAGCCTTTGGAACACAAGAACAGACTGAGAAAGAGAGAAATGTGACGATCATACTTATGTACATAAATACATACATATATGGGATGAAGCTCTGCTAATTTGATTCCCTTTCTATCTCCTGTTCTATTTTTTACTTCTTCTCGTGATTTCCTCTGAATGTAAAGAAAGGCGAAGAAATTCTTGAGCTCTCCGTTCTCCGTTCTCTCATACCGGCAGAATTTCACAGGGAATAGCGAAGAAGGAGCGAAAAGTCTGATCGAGGCTCATGTTGAGTCGTCTTCGTCTTCTTATTTTCGTGTTGGTCCTCTTTCTGCCATTCCGATGAGAATTCCCAGAGAGGAGGAACAAGTTGAAATGGAAGAAATCAAATTACCTAATACTTCTCTTCTCGTCTTGTACCATGTTTTTTCCCGATCCTTCTCCGTCTTACAGGGATAAAAAAACGCCAGTCATTTCCATTTCCGTCCACGTGGGTTTTGCACACGGAAAACAGGTGAATTGAATTGACGGGAATAAAAAAGACAATTCGGTACAGTTTTTTTGTACATACATAGAATAGAGCGTCAATGTAATTAAGGTCTGCGGAATGCTTCATTATACATAGAAAAATCTTTACAAGATAAAAGATAATACATAAAATGTAGATATAATAATATAATCCCGAAATTTGGTGCAAAGCCTCTGAATTTGGTGAAGATGAATGTTTTCGAAATCCACACGATTTTTACCCCGAATTTCGTATTGGATCGCAAAACAGACAAGAAAACTGATCATTATTCTTGTTTTTTGTACAAATGTGTCGTATAGGCGTCAAGTTTTATCTTACTGGCCAATTCGCTCCCGTTTTTTTGCAAAGTTACTTTCGCTCGTATTATTTCTTTTTTATACAAAATACGTACTCAATGTTCGTCCTGGATGATGTGCGTGATTTCGTGCCATTTTCTCGTTTCTCTGTACCGTGCATGCAGAGTGCAGAGTCGGAGCTGGAAGAAACTTGAGGGTAGATCTCAAGTCTCAAGTACAAATGGAAAATTGTCTTGAAAATAGGAAGCTAAACCTAAACCTAAAACTGTGAGTGTATGAAGCACAATGCACAACTTGATCAAGTATCATCATCATTTTCATCCCATGATCATCATCATTTATTAGTGGCGACACACAAAAACAAAAAAACACAAGGGAGTATAAAGAGCTTTGCGAAATCCTCCGACCACATCACACAACAAGAGGACGAAGAAAAGAAAAGACTAGAAAAACAAGATGAGAAAGAAATCCCCTCCCCGAAAACCCCTTGACTCGGATCCGATTAGAGATTAGATTGTGAGACGAAAAGAGAAACGAGAGCATTGTGTGTGTCGCGTGTTTCGGGAAGATGAACTGAGGTGAGGCACGAAAGGAGAAAAGTAGAGCGAAAAATGGAAGAACAATCACGTGAAAAGTGAAATGAATGTGGATTACCGCAACTTAAACTAGAGACCGTGGAGTAGACTTATGTGTATGCATCTGTATCTACTAATATTATATAAGCGACAATCCCATTATACAAGGAAAGCCACCAAATGGACATCCTCTGCTGCATAATATATAAATACAAGGGCAAAAACGAAAAAAAAAGATTCATAATACTTGATTGAATTTAATAAAGCCAATTCAGTTTGGAAAAGAAGGGCCGCAATTTATTTTTAATTGTTCTAAATAAAACAGCAAGAAATAAATAAATGAAGCCTTTTAAGTTGTATAATCCAGAATATCCTACGCAGCAAGTATTGTTGTAAACATACAATATCTACATAAAGTCAGGAGATAGATATTTAATTACTCGACAAATGCAGGACTAATTGGACGAATGGAAAATCCTTTCTACTTACTGTTATTTAGTTTTATATATGCTTTTGAGTCTCATTCTGCAGAGTCGGAGGCCAAAAAAACCACATTTTCCAGTGATAGGATCAACTCTAAAAATTTGGTCTGTTAACGGTTGCATAAATTCACAACAGAATCAAGTTTCGCGACGATTCTCGAATTCCAGCTCCACGAATACAACTTTAACCAAAATACCTACTGATACTGTACTCCATCCCTATTTATTATTTACTCGTCTCGCTGTCTCTCGAAATCATGCACGTTGCATGTAGATCATGTTAATGTTACAACGTAATTCATCCGCTGATCCAGTTCCAGTTCCATTTCCAGTTTCAGCTCACCCATAACCCACAACAAAATCCAAAATCCATGCTCATTATTTCCGACTTTTTCCACAGACCTTTGTTTTGTTGTCAAAGCATCGGCTTCCCATTTATGTATTAGCTCTCTGAGAACTCGCATGTATGCATTTGACTTTTTGGCCATGGAGAAGAACTATTAAAAATATCTCGCGCAATGCCGATATTCAATTTTCATCCTCTGAACTCTTAAGGCAACTTGAATTTGTTCTCAAGCGGTTGTTAAAAATTCGCAATTTATTTTTCAGTGTGCGTTTGCCACTGTTCAGTTCAGTAAGACATCAGCTGTCTACAGTCTACACGTTACATATTACACGAAGTCAAATCAAAAGAAAAACCAACACACAAAGACAAAAAGAATGGATCATTTTTTCAATGTCTGCCTGTAGTCTGACATATGAATCTGTATTCATTGTTCATATAATGTGTACTGTATAATGAGGCTGTCATTGCTCAAGTAAAGCGGAAAAATACCTTTTTTCACCTTTGCCATCTGCATATTCACAAGTTCATCCAGAGTGGAATTGAACCCTAAGCGAAGTTTCTGAGTCGTTAATTGACTACCTTTTACTTGCCTTTTCCCTAAAATAATTAAATAAATAAATTTTTCATCAAGTGGTTAAACTATCAAAATGCTGTTGAAGAAAATCTGGCGGTTTTAAAAATTATTCACATGATATACACACAACTTGGGAAATTTAGTACAAGACTAAAAGGATGGAAATTTACATTATACAGGTCTATTATATCTTGTGCGGCATTTACAATTTGCACATAATCCGTCTAGATCTAATGCATAAAGCGTACAACTACAACTACAGAGTATAATACCCGTCTTAGACTTTAGCCTCAACTTATTAACATTAACATGAACCTTACTTATGGGTCTACTTAATTTCCCCAGAGTTTTCTCCGTATTATTCTTCTACCTCTTTTAATATGTTCATCCGTATACGGCGTAAACATGCGTAAATTGGGCAAAACATAAGGTTGAAAAGGAAGAAAAGTTCCTTGCACCACAATATATAATTTTTGCTTGAAAATTAAGTGTAGCGCGTAATTGTCGTAAATAAGGGAAATAACGAGTCATTTGCGTTTTGGGACTAGTTATTTATACTGTTGGGCCGATAGATAATTGCAACATCAAAGAAATCCGTAATTGTGTACAATTATCACCCTCTCATTTTCCCATTGATTATTAACTAAAGTATCCATAATATGCATAATATAATATAAACAGTAGAGTACTTCAATTAAATAGCAAAAAGGTTAATTTTAAGAAAGCTTAATTCTCACCAAATTATGTACATATGTATGATAAATAGGAAGAAACGGTAAAACCTTTTTTATTGATTGTTGTTTGCTGTCCGATATAAAAAATGTCAAATGTTAAATTTACAAATATTTACACAAAATTTACGACTTTTCCACTTGAAACTTTTTACTATTATTATCCAATTATCGTGCACACATCAGGAAAGAGAATTTTCCGTTTTAGCAAAAAGTCAGTAATTTTCAGCTTGAGCAGTATTTAAAATTTGGCTAGATTCACAGCACTTTTACACACGAGAGACAAATAAAATGTTACTTTTTATCTAGAAATTTGATGCAATATTTGTGCACTGTAGGTGCAGGACGCTACTATGATGAAAGTTAAGTGTGGACTATACGTATAATATAGCTTATCGTCACTCTGTCGTTGTGCTGTTTATTTTTTGACAGGAGGATTTTCACGGCTGACGTGAGACGTGAAGTGGAATAAATTTTAGGATGCAAATTCGTCTACTCCTGAATTGTGTATTCTATTGTTTTTCTTTTTTCGATAGAAAAAGTGTTTTTCATTACATTACTGAGTATACAGACAATATCTCATACAATAGGATACAATGAGACAATATTTTAATCTTGTATATTAGAGCCTGATTCATGATGCCCCTTGTCTCCCTTTTCATGTGCCATGTTGTGGTTCTCCCTGTCATGTCAGTCCGTCAATCAATCAGTCAGTTACTCAGTCAATATCAAAAAATCATTCAACTTTACCTAAAGAGTTTATTTTATGTACACCAAACATCTAGAAAAAATGCGATTTTACCCAATAAAACGATCAAAAAGCACAAAAACATACAAAAGTAGACTTTTAGCCAAAAATTGAGCATATTTTGATTTTTGATGTACTAAAAGAGCAAAAAAGTAAAAATGTAATGTTTGGCTACCTTTTCCATGGTTCTTAAATACTTATGACTCAAATACTTTATTTTTAGACAATGTATGGTTTAGTTGAGATTGGTGATAAAACAGTAAATTTTGATAGAAAAGTAAGTTTACCTATAAGAAGTAGACGAAGGAATTCATCGTGTGTATTTATCCTCGTGCTGCAAAAACTGTTGAGAGATGCGAAACTGCCGCGGTTCCCACGCACCAACTCACAATTCACCACTGTATACATACACATCCACCATCACTTTCAATCTCCAGGTCTTTTGCATCATTTGTAGATATCTCACAGCCTGGAACCGGACAAATTCTTCTGGAGATGTCTGTGTATATCTAACGCACTAAAAAAATCGCTTTTTTGTATATATACTTGAAAGGAGGCAAATCAAGCAGATTTCCAGTTGTAAAGACCGTGTGAAATGTATTTTGTCTTTATGCTCCTTCCCAAAGTTTAGGCACACTTTGTACTCAATACTCAAATCTACTATGTCTTATGTAGATGAAAAACTGTATTTTCACACCGACCAAAGCCTCTGTTCTACTCCTCTCTCTCTCTCTCTAAACTAAAGACGGAGGCGTCCAGATGCGATGAATTTCACCGCCAAAACTTCATTCCTGTAAAATTCTTCTTCTTTTGACGAGGATCATGAACAAAATGGGATTCGAATTCGACTCAGGATGAAGAAGCAGAGAAAGAAGATTCGCCATTCATTTATCCGGGAAAAGATCAAGATCTAGAGGGGCTGATGTCTGTACACAGAGAAAGAGAAACGTGATGCTTTTGCTCTCTTCTGGTTTCCCTCCGGCTTTTCCACCATACTGTTGGTATGGCTCCGCTCATATTGTCTGTTCACTGCTCACTGTTCACAGAGAACCGAAATGCTGATACACTATACACAAAATAGCCTGGGAAAAAACGTAGGACGAGGACGAGGATGAAGAATCGGGGAAAAAGAGAGATGTCAAACAAATGTTTAAACTTGGTAATTGTTTCGCGTCTCTCCACTAATTCTCATTCTCGGCCTCTTCTCTCTTCTCTGTGTGTTTTCTCTATGTATGTCTGGCTAATGCACTCTGCGCTCCGAGGCTCTGAGACTGTGGAATATTTTATATACATAAAGGAAGGACTCAAGAGTACAGTGAAAAAGTTGAGAAAGTTTCCCCGGCTCTTTTCCCTATCGAGAGACGATGACTGTGACGATGGGCTTTTTCTTTTTCCACACTTTTATTTTGCTGAGTCGGAGTTTGAGCTGGAACTGAAGTTGAAGTTGAATCTGAAGCTCAAGTCGAAGCCAGCTGCTTTTTCTTGCTCTTGTTCCTGTTCTCTCTGGTTGTGTTGCCTTCTGTGTATAATTCTAATGACCGCTCCGCTCCTCACTTTTCCTTTGGCGTATATATATCTATGTACTATGTACGTTCGTATGTATTATTCTCATATTTAATCGGCTGGCTAATGTTATGATGGGGAAAAGGCAAACAAATGTTCACGTGCGTCTTGTGGTTTTACTTTTGCTTTTGCTTTTACTTTTAGGCGCCTTCCTTTATTCTTACTTCTTTTTTATGCTTGCCTTTCTCTTTGCTCCGCAGTTTGCTCTACTCTACTTTCCAACTTTTTGAATGGAGAACAAGGGACAGCAGAATAAGTAAAATATGGATTCAAGGAGAGAGCGCCGAGCTGCAACGGGCTGCACTTTTTCTTTTACTTTTGCTGAACAAGTCAAAGTCTGTGGAATTAAAGAAAAAGAAGGCGAGAAATAAGACATCATCATTAGTATTATATTTTATATTAATTTCTGCGCAATATTATTATTCTCTTTATTTTCTCAAGAATGTGAGTCAAAAAGTTTTCAAGCATAAGTTTATTTGACGTGACTATTTTGTCCATACTTTGCACTCTGTAAGTAAAAATACACACGATCATTTTCAGCTATAAAAATTTGCGCTATTTTGTATTTTTGCCAACTTTTATTCAATTAAACAAAAGCAACTGATTAAAATTTAGCAATCTTCCTCCGTTTTTTTAAAAATGCTTGGAAATTAACGAAAGCTATTAAGAAATTCAACTTTTTTGCAGTACAAAAACATTGAAACTATTGTGTTACGCAAAAAGTGTTACGAAAGCGGCAAAATCAAATTGGATTTAGTGAATGTGCTTTGAAACCCGTAAATGAAGCGGTAATGAATAATAAATGTGGAGAGGGTGCTTTGGTGTCTTTTGCCACTAGAAGAGGGAACAACGAACAAGGGGAATATTTAATGTCAAAACCAATTATTATTTTCGAAACACGAGCTTGATTAAATATGAAAATCATAAACGCCCGCTGAGAAATTAATCACGACTTTATTGTCCCCCTCAATTAATGTACATGTATGTGTCGCGTCCTACATAATTCCATATTATTTACGTATAGTTTCAAAATTAGAGCCGGCAAGCCAAAGTCAAACTTCTGCTGCATTCAACCAAATCAACTCAGTCGTAAAGGACACGAGGAAAATAAAACTTTGGACTTTGTATGGAGTACGGAGAAATAAAGGTCACACTCGGATATATTTCTCAACAACTTTATAGACAGCGACGTCACATACATGTATGAATTTGTCACCGTGAGAAAACAAAACAAAGACACAAAACAAGAACTTTGAAAAAATAATAAAACTTTTACAAGCTCCAAGATTCACCACATTTTTTTTCCGTTTCCTTGGAACCACATACAAAATCACAAATTATTACCTTCGTCTTTTTTTTCTGATTGAGCAGTTGCCTCTAAAAAAGGAAAAATCAGACAAATTGTAGGGAAAATAGAATAAAAAAATCAGCAGACTAGCTTTTACTTTTACAAATTGTCCACGCAAATTTATTTGAGTGGAGGGACTAAAATTATGGAGACACCGTCAACCGTCAGCTCGTCAACAAAGTCTAATTCTCGTGATATCGCTCTACTCTGCTTTAACTCTGACTCTGACAAACAAAACAAACCCAGCTAGCCAACTGCTCACTCCTCACATTTCCATTTTCATTTTAACGTCGACATCACGATATGACGGAAAACTGTTTCCATTTGGCTACATTTCGACTGAATGTATACACGAATATACAGAGAAAATGCACGCAAATATTCTAATGTATTGTATGTATATGTATGTGTGTGTAGGAAAGTGAGTGAAAAGGAGGGAATAGAAAGAAAATGAAACAACCTTTGAGAGAAAAAACGGGGAGCGAGACACCGCGACGAACAACAGAGTGAAAGAGGAGCTCAAAACACAGCACACACTAAACACGGTGAACACACTGAACACGGGCAGACAGGCAGACAGACAAACAAAGGGGAGCAGAGCACAGCTGACTGCTTACTCGCTCGAAACACGCGATTCGACTGAATCCACTCCACTCACTCCACACACATTTTGCTGCTCCTGCTCCTGCTGCTGCTCCTTCCAGTCAAAGCCCAAATTGTGAATGTGTCCGAGTTGGAGTTGGAGTTTGAGTTGGTGCCGGAGCAAAAGCTGAAGCCGAAGCTGAAACTCAAGTTGGAGTTGAGTTGAGTTGAGTTGGATGGTGGAGAGTTGACGTGCGAACCGCATTTAACAGCACCAAGTGTTTTATCGATATTGTTTGCCCTAGCCCGTCCTTCGCCTTCTTTTCCCCTCGTTCTTTCTTTCCTTTTCTTTTACGCTTTTGCTTTTGAAAATCGATACCTTTCTACCTTTCTATATGTATGTATACATATAAATACATGTATACTTGGACTTTCCCCTTCATCAAACCAAACAGAATGATATGAAATAGTAACAAATTGTATATGAAAAATACAACTGACTCTCGATTGTATTTGCAAAAACATGTATTGTAGAATAGGATGCGTAAAATATTATAAAATACCTAGAAAACAAGCCTAAGTTGATATTAGGTATATTAAATAGAGGAAAAAGCTAAGCATTGCTAAATTAAAAGGTAAGAAGAAGCAGAGGTCTGGGAAGATGTTGCAGTTGCAGCAAGGACAGGAAATAAGGGAATAAAATAGGCAAAACGACATAGAAAAGGGGCCAATTCAATTTCAACCTGCGTAACATACAAATTTTGTATGCAGTATGTGCAAGGCGATGTAAATTCATGTGAAACAAAATTTGGATATAAACTATAGAATAGAATAGTGAGGACGAAAGACAATTGAGATAACTCGTCTGTTGTAGTTTTTGTTCTAGAACCTTGCATTTATATTATGTAGAAGTGTGACTTTTCACCCCGAGTTTGGAGGAAGAGGAAGCTAAGCGAAATAATTGCATTTTTTTCAAAGAACTTGAAGGAAATTTTATGAAATTCGAGAAAACAAAAAAATGCCCCGCGGATCAAATGTCAGTTCTTCCCTTCTTTCCTTTCATTTCCCAGCTCCGCCGGGTTTTCCTTTTGTCTTTCTTCCATTTGATGACACGCGTATACAATGGAATATGAACAGAGGTGAGAAAAATAAAGAAAAGATGAACAATGAACAGGGATAGCAAATATGTAAGATTGAAATGCTTCTTTTCTTGCTTTAATTTTCGAATTTTTCAGAATGATATCTCAAGCTAAAAATATTTCTGCTAGCTCAATATTTTAATGTGAGAATTTTATGAATAATTAATAATACGTAATATGGCGAGACTTTTTGGATAGTTTCCTTTCAAGTTTTAATGAGTTTTTATCTAGTAATCCATGTATGTATAATATGTACGAATGCAAGCTACGACAACTTTTTGAGGGTAAACGGAAATTCGCATTTCATTTCATTCAACTTCATTTGATTGTCATCAGGGAACGGAGGAACTGCACAAAAACCGCAGAGAAAACCAAAAACCGCAAAATGGACTGTTTGTATTTTCGCTCTAGCCAACTGCCAACACGTTATACACCATGTATTTAGTTTGTAGGTATTTTACACTCCACATGGATGTGAATTAAATGTCAAATTGTGCGGTCGACCATCTATATATTTATGACATGTGCAATAAATACGTAATGACAGTGACAAAGACAGATGTGGGCTAAAAGCGTGCAAAATTATTTAAATTATTTCTATTTTAACTAACCAGACTCTTTAAATTAGTCAAAAAGCGGCGGAGTTTATACTTTCTGGTTGCAAAATGTGAATACATGAATTTTTGCTGGCACTTCAAATTAATAACCAAATATTTTCATGGTGGTTGAGGCAAGTTTAGATCAAGAGCTTGACATATCATATCAGAATTGTCAGTAAGGGTAATGGTCAAAATGCATTTAGAATATTTGAGGTATGAAATACGTAAAAATGTGACATCTTGAGTAAAAAGAACTGTACTCGTAACCCCATGTAGAATAAATGTATGAAGCCCAAAAATAAGATGATAGACGCAAGATAAGAAGGACAGGAAGTGTCCAAGTTCATCTCGCTTCCTGTCCCATCACCATCCCACTTTTCTTAGCTTCCCATCTCGAGTCGCAGTCACAAGTCAAAATGTCCCAATTTACTTATATATTCTGATATGCATAATATGCAGTCAAAGTCAAAACTTCAACTTGTGCTCCACAGTCAACAGTTGACTTTGACGTGACAGTGACAAATATTTTAAAGTATAGGCAAACAAGAGTGTAAGTTGGGATAAATTATTTATTTTCTTGGTTGTGTCAACGACCGGCACTTGAGCATGCTGAGGGATTCGTAGATTCTAAAATAAGATTACATTCTGAAGATTTCCCTCACTGGCTCTCAGTGTTGTTAAGTTTTCATTTTTTTGCGCCAAATAATTTCATTTGCATGTGGAATGTCTTTAAATGTCTTGAATTAAAATGACGCTGTTTTGTTTTCATATTTTTATGGTGAGTAAAAAGTTTCACATTACTTTTTTTAAAATGGTAAATCTCTAAATAAATTCATTTAAAGTTCTAGAATTTATAGTTTTTGAACCAAATGTGTAAAGAAGTGAAATTCCCTGACTGTGCTCAAGTTCCAGGCGCTTACACATTTTACTTTTTTTTATCCCATTTCAAAAATACTGATGCTTATAATTATTTCCTAACTCTTAGAAACTCAAGTTTAAAAAATTGACTGCATTACGACTCATGTATTATGCAATAATATTATTCATATCACATAAATTCTCGTTTAAAGCATGTTCAACCATGCGAAAATTTGGCACACATTTCACTGCTACTTTATTTTCATTTCTATGCCATATTTTTTCGTATATAAACCAAGGTATTTTGCATAATAAGTGTAAAAACGACGAAGAAAGAAAAACAAAGAGGAACTAAACAAAACAGAAAATATGCTAAAATACAAACAGAAAAAAAGCATCGGCTTCAAAAGAGCAAAACAAAAAAAGAAAGAGTCAGTCAACCGTGGAAAAATGTACCAGGCGCAAAATATCCGTGTTATTATTTTCATGTTTGTTATGTATTGTGAATGAATACTTTTACAATATACACACACAGAGGAACATAAATGGAGTAAAATAAAAATGTCATTTTCTATTCTCTGCACATCATTTTAATTCGTGTCATCACCGTCATCGCTGTCATCAAATTACTATTATGATTAAAAACATCTGCATATTTAACTGAGGCGATAACAAAAATATTTAGTACATAAAAGAATAAAAGCCGGCGACGTCCCATTACTCTGATGCTACAAGGTTTATTGCTTTATGAAACATTTTGAGCTGCATCACATACTATCACAACACAATAACTATGTATGAAGTATGACCAGAGGTCAAAAACCAATGTCAAAAATGTGGAATATAAATATTATGCAACATTAGCTATTTTTAAACCGACAAAAGTAAAAAACAAGCAAATCTACAATCTGCAGGTCCAAGCGTGTTAAAATAATCTAAAATTAGACCATCGTTCATAATACTTATATTACGTGGTTGTCATTGTTCCATTTTCTAGCCATTAACAATAAGTTGGATTTAATTTTGGCTTTAGATCAAGAGTTATGATGTGACTGTAGATGCCTTGTCTAATTTAAACTAACTTCATGGAAAAGGGACTCATTGTCCATAATTTAAAGGGAAAAGTCAAGTAAACTGGAGCACTTATAAAATATACATGTGTGTGTGGATCTTCAGCCTGGCTGGAAATTTACAATGAGCCTTAAGTGTTTGTTTCATTCATCTATTCATTCATTCACTCGCTCACTCACTCACTCACTCACTCATTCATTCATTCAGAACAGTCAGAAGAGGGAAGCCGAAGGCCTGGGGTAGAAACTAAACAAAGAGACTGCCAAAGAACCACCATCCGCGAAATTTTGCATTGAATCAAGTATCGGAATTTAAAATACCTTAATATTCAAACAGCTTTCCCTTTTACCTCCAAACTCTGAGCCGTTTTAAAGTTGTCCAGGAAAAAACAATTCGATGTAGATTTTTCTAGCATTTTTTATTGTATTTTTTCTGGAGAATAAAGAAACGAAGAAATGCGAAATCTCCCAAATGTATGTACAATGTACAATGTACAGAGAATGTAAGTAGAGGAGAATCATCCGTTGCGTCTAGACAGACTTTTGCCGTTGGCCGTGTCTAAACGACGGTTGATCCTAATAAGATAGCCGAGGAGCGCCGCGTGCATACACAACAAGTACATGACGTGTCTGCTCTGCATCACAATCGCAAAATTCTCGAGGAGCGTGGAGAAGAAGCTGGAGAAAATACGAGCGGCGATGCTTTCCATGCATATATACATATTATACTCGTTTTAGTACGATAACTTGTGTGCATACCAAATAGTAGATCATCGTCATGGTGCATCAAGCTTTATTCTGAATTTGAAATAATAGACTTTGCTCCTAAAATATTGTCTCGTTCTCTCCGCCTGATGTTTCCAAATGCTTGACATTGAACAAAATCAAAAGAGATCAACTCGAATTCTCTTCCATTCTTGTGAATGAAAACACGTATAAGGATTCAAAATTCAAGTTATAATCAGGAGGTTCGACCGTTTCAAGCCTACATTTGTCAATTTAGTCTCCCCAACTTGAGTCATTGTCACGGCAGTTTATTATTTTGAAAAGTTGTCCGTTCTGGCTCAATTTTTCCTCCGATCCTTTGGATCTGGATCAACCGTCAAATCAAATAAAAACTTTCTATTTAGCCTTCTTTTTATCGTCATTAGCCTGATCCTGATTGTCCGCCAACCATTGATAGTGAACCTTTGACCATTTTATCTCGACCATTTTACAAGACGACGCGAAGAAAATGGAAGAGGATTGACGCAAGTAGAAAATAAGTATAAAGCGAAAAGTTGATTGGACTGAAGTGTACTTTGTATTGGAATGGATTGGATGGAATTGGTCTGTGTGTATGTAAGTGTGTATAGTGTGTAGTCTCTTTTGTCGAGGCTCGGCCATAATGATGACGGTGAAAAATGGGCCAAGTGGAGGATACAGCACAGGTGAAATTCCAGAGGAGATTCCTCTCCAGAGCTCAATCGCCTGTCGCTCCACAAAAGAGCGGAGCAAAAGGAGAGTAGAGAGTAAGCATGCTAAGTGAAAGGAAAAAATTCAAACTGTCACTTTTCACACTGCGAAACAGAAACTCAGAGCCAAAAAGCAAGAAGACGAAGAAGAAGAAGCTGACTTGAAGAAAAACTGTAGAACAGAGTGTAATGTACATTTATACATTGATACAAGCTGTGCGAAGGAATGAGAGAGAGAGAGAGAGAGAGTCCATCTCTCTGTCTTATAAAATAGATATCGCCTTTTATTTTCGCTCCCTTTCTTTCGTCAATGTCTCACCTCAACTCTTCTTAACTCGCCTTGAGTTGAGTTGAGTCTCTGCTCCTCTCCGTTCCTTTCGCTTTCTCTTCCCGTCGAGCGTAAAAAGGTTGTCGAGAATGGCTCAAAGTTTTTCTATTCTCTGTCTCTCTGTCTTCTTGAGCAAAGGAAATTGCTGGCTCTGTTGCTGTTCCATTCGATTTCCGTCTCCTTTGCCTTATTTCTCTACTCTCGCCCTTCCTATTCTACACAGTAGAGCAGAATGCAGTAAAATACAATACAATATACAGTACAATACATGTAATATAATAGAATGCAATATAAGTTAAAGTTGAGGTTGGGATGCAATTTGCCACAGCTACATTTATTCACCTCCACTCTCACACTCACTCTCTTTTTCTGCCTCCCTCTTTCTTATGCTTTCTCCTGCCTTCAGTATCCGCCCGATCCACAAAACTTTTTCGAACCACACAAGTGTACTTTAACCCGGTGGAAAATAAAGTGTGTACAGAAAGAAAGCAGAGAGAGAGAGAGTCAGAAAGCTTAACCATCAAAACTTGAAATACTGATATATTAAGTGTCTGCCGATCCCTCACTTTACTTTACTTTTCTTTACTATTCTTTACTTTTTTACTTTCTCACTTTGAACAATCTTCCCAAAGAATAGAAAATAAAAAACTTGTATATTGTATATTATGTATCTACCTAAAAAAAATCTTTGCACCACTCAAACTTTTCACAAAATGAATGAATGAGGGAATCAGAGTCAGCGTCAGAGTCAAAGTCAAGTTGGTTTAAGATGGCTGCCAGCTACAATATATACAAAGTAAATTTCTCCCTTTCAAGTCAATTCTAAATAATTCAAGGCAATATTACAGTAAAATCTTTCTTTCTTTCTTCTATTTTCTAAAAAGTTCAAAAAATCCATATTTTCTTGATCCAATAAAGGAAAAGCAACAATTATAAAAAATTTGAACTTATTCTCACGGTTTTTGGAATAAATGTCAAGCCTTTCGAATGTTCAAGTATGATATGCTGGTACAATATGAAATGTAAAATTCTATCATAATTTCCATGCACTTGAGAAATACGAACAAAGTCTAGATCACCTTCATGTTCTTTGTCATACCTTTCCAGGAATACATATATCACACAGTATAGAGAAAGGGAGCAGAGAACAAAACCGCGGCGGGAGATATACCCGAAGCACGGGAGAAAAAATCGGGAAGGAAAAAGAAATCCAGTGTGTCATATACAATTTAAATCGGTATATGTATATTGTATATATACATATCTATCCACGGGAAACATTGTTGCAGCCACAGTCTTTGTCTTTTCTTCTTCTTCTTACATTCGTGAATGTGACTCTGGTGAGTTTGTGCTTGCATTTTGGGTTGGGGTTTGTGTTTGTGCTCATGGGTGATTTCTCATTCATTATTCATACACGGGGAACAGAGAACAGAAGAAGCGAGTTGCAAGAAGCATTCAACATTTCGAGGTGGTTTCATTCCTATTCTCATTTTCTTCCTTTCCTTTGCATTTTACGTTTCACGAGTCCCACTCCGCTCTTCTACAATATATGCAACATTTTCTATGCATTGGATTGGATATCCCTACAGCTTATAGGTATAAAGATCCTGATATGAATTCGGATTCGGATTTAAATTCCAAATGCCGCATCTCCTTCACTTTATACATACAGCAGACGACGTTACTACACCGCAATCGCCATCAACATGGCGATCCCGATCCTAATCGTGATTACAATCCAACGGTAATAAATGCAAGCGTATAGGAGAGAGAGAGAGGCTTGAGATGAGGCGAGATGCAAATTGTTTGCCACGGAGCGGGAGAAACAGCAAAAAGAGCGTCGGAGTAAAAGTGTTGCTTATGTTTTGTTTGTAACCTATTTGTAGTGTTTGTACTTGTATTTGTATGTTTGTATTTGTGTTCGTCTCTTTTATATACAAAGAGTCTCCAAATTCCTGGGGATCTCCCTGCGGTTGAAAGCACAAAACAATCTATACAAGAATATACTTATACAAAAGCCGGAAAGAAATTGAGCTCTTTCTTGTGTTCCTTCCCCTTGAATTATCCTAAGCAAAAGAAAGAGAAAGAAAGAAAGCATCAGGCTTTTGAAAGGCCACAAAGTTTTTACAAACAAAGAAAAGAACTTTGTACCCACTACATACAAAGTATATCTACACACGATATACATTTTACACTTTCTAATCCCCGCGAGAGGCAACACGATAGGAAAAAAAGAGAATAGAACAGGAAAACAACAAATGGAAAAGCTTTCAAGTTCCAATCCGCGAAACCCCGAAATGTACAAAAAAAGTATACGTTTATAGTTGTAGATTTGTATAGTTAAAGTGTTCCTCTTTCTTTTATATATGCATTGGCAAAATGCATTCATCCGATTTGGGTTGGATGTCATGAGTCAGTGAGTGAGTGAGTGAGTGAATGGTGACTTTGAATAAGAATAGGAATCAGAATGTGAATGTGGTTTGGAAAATGACAGACTGCCACATGGACAAAAAGCCGAGTCAATGCCTTTCAGCCTTTGTTCCAGCTGTGAACTGGATGTGCTGGATATGCTGGATATATCAAGTCAAGGATTTATACATTAGTCAAATGGATTGGGGAAAGTGGAAAAACTTCTCAATGAACCAGAGCCAAGCTAAAAGGCGGTGACCTTGCCTTCCATTCCCTGTATCTTATGTCTTTCCTCCTATGTCCTATGTATGCACAAAAGAAAGTTCAAACCTTGAAACTGGAACAGCGGGGTAAAAACTGTAAAAAATGGTGCGAGGCAAAGTTGGAGGATCACATGTCAGCGCTCTCTTTGTTTTTCTGATTAACCACTGTTTCGAAAATTAAAATTTGGGCAGAAAGTTCTTACATTTTCTATGTATTCTTCTCATTTTATCATCCATCAAAAACTGGGTTTGAATATTGGCAGAACATGAGAGGGAAACATCGTGTTCTTGGCTTTCACTTTCATTTATTTTCCAAACCCAAGAAATATTCAAGGATCGTTAATTACTGCCATGTTATCAATTCAAGCGATTAGAAATACATACGGTGTAGAAATGGAGGAAAGAAAGATTTTTGTAATCATTATAAATAAAATTAAAAAACTTGGGCTAGATTTTCTGGCTAATCTGATCAACATGCAAGTATGCAAATACAAATATATCTAATATCTACATATCTATAGAAAGCAGCCGACTGTTCCTTTACCAACGTTGACACGCACCCTGAATTGAATCGCCTTTCTTTACCCTCAAAATTTCCATTCCAATTTTCCATGTGAGTAATGTATGTATGTAATACATTGTATGTATATTGTTTAGGCGGGAGCTCATTAAAATTCCAGACTTTAATTTCTCCCAATCAGAGATGAATCATGCGGTTTACGTTGAAAAGGTTGAAAGTAAAACAAGGAGAGTAAGCAAAACTGCAGCACGAGCACGACACATGACGTGTATTGCCTTTTGCCTTGCTATTTGTATTACTTTTACGTACACATACAACAGCTTTGATAAACGATGAAGAATTGTGAGCTGTCCCAAATCATAAAGCAGGACTAAAACTAATCCTGTTCCTCATTAAGTATATATACAATATGCACATGACATATGTATATTTTACCCGTCGGCTTTGATTTTATAAGAGAAATTAACTTTCTTAAAATATTGTACAGTGTGAGGAGCAAAGAAAAAGAAACAAGGATCAAAATTATGAAACATAACGGAGTCACGAGCTCGTTTGCCTAAAATGTTACAAACACATTGGATAACCTGCAATTTAAATCCAAAAACATATTATGCAATATTTATGAATCGTATAGTATACACACAATTCATAAATTTGCACAATTTGCCCCCTCTTCCCTTTAATTCCTTTACTCGGGAAAAGTTAACTCTCCTTTAAATTTAGGTGAAAGCACCACCACCACTACAAACTCAAATCAAACGGTTAATTGCCCATTTCATTTTATGTATGTAGTATGTAGCATAAATAGTATCGTTGTAAAATATTATGTCATCCCATGAAAATAAGCCATTTTATTAGAAACACGAAAAACAAATTCAGGTCGTAAATTCCCGTGATTAAAGTTCCTCGTCCCATCGAGAACGTGTACACAATTTTGCTAAATTTCTTTACATAATATGTACATGTACGCTGTCTTGCGGTAAAAAATTGAAAAGGTGCTAAAATGGCTCTACAACGATTATGTCCAGTCATTCAGAATTTGGAATGAAGGGACAAGCCAAATTACAGTTATTATCTACCTTTGATTTTCACTTTCAGCTCACGGTAAACTGCAAACTCCTTCCAATTTTCCTGCATAATATATTGCTGTACATTGTACATTATACATACATGGAAATTTCTGCGGCAAGGAACTAAACAGTAATTGCACGCTTCATCGTGAACACTATAATATTCCAAATAACCTCTTGACTCTTGAATCTTTACATGTATTTACAAACTCCAACCTCAAGTTTCCTTAGCAACGGCTATGACAACGACAATGTCGTAAGTATTTTTCCTTCTTTAGGGGAAATCGAACGGTGAAACAGCTTTAATTGTGAATCCATTTCTAAATAAATTATCCAAAATTCACCCTCCCTCCCATGCTCAATGTTCATCTGTCCATCTTCATATAAACCTGTAATGCGTGTTGTGTGTTCACGCTTTTCCTCCAACGTTTGCGGTGGAAGTAGAAAATATGTATAGGACGGAAAACCGACAGAGATCGAAAGAAAAGGAAAAGCACTAACTTTCTCCAAAGATCTGTATGCTTCATCTGTAGATATATCTACATACCGCTTATTCATTCATGCTTCATTTTCAGCCAGTCTCGCGTCTGCTTCTCTTCCGAACCGAGAATTCTTATTAGAGGGAAATTAGGAGCCAAATATAAATTAGAAATGGCTAAGCCTCGGAATCTTCTACACAGTTTCCATATTACATGTAGTAGCACTATAGACAACTATGACCCTTCTCGTTTCATTGCACGTGTTTGTATTTATGTACCACACGCATAAAATGCATAGAAAAATAAAAACCAGAATCGCCAGACTCTGCCCCAAGCTAAAACTCGGGGATAAAAGTCTACAATTTCTTTGCACGTTTGAGAGCCTGATATTTTGAACCGCAGCAAGGTTGTTAGATTACTATTTGACCAGTTCCTGATGTCGTCTGCTTATTTGTTGTTCCAGGCCAAGCAAAACCAATTTTTGTCACTGTGAAAAACATCGTTTCTTATGTAGGTATATTTTTTACTCCACTGCAAAAAGCGTCTACGCAAATAGTGAAGTATCGCAAAAAAACGTTGTACAATTTCGTGGCCTTTTTAAACCTGTAGAACACCGGAAGGCAAAAACAGAAAAAGATCAAATAGTAAGCTCACAACCATTAGAAAAAAAAACTAAGATGGGCAGTCAGCCAGCTAGCCAGCCGTGAGCTATGAAATGAAAGCCCCAAGAAATTACATACAGATGCACGTGGTGTTTGTTTACCAACACAAAATACATGCATACATAAAACACGCATGAATTTACGCACTTTCTCCCCAAAATATAGAGGGGCAGGTAATATTACAGATTACAGTTATGCTGTAAGTTACGACTGAATGAAAGAATGAATGGATGTCTGGACGCAGTTCCTTGTAAAACGAATAAAGTACAAGAGGATTGTGTGTGGGGAGGGGGAACTTCTTTTATTTATGACATCCTCATTGTCAGACCTCTGCTCACTCACAACTCACAACTCAAGTCCAAGTAATAAGGTTGTGTATTTTTTTATATTTTTTGGCCCCCCCCATTTTACTTACGTAAAAATGTATTATACTCTTGTATTTATGCTTATACCTACTATATATTTTGTTTTTGTACATTATTATGATCCTGCCTGTCACTGCAGTATTTTCTTTTCCCCGAGTATTTTACTTTACCTTATACATACATTTAATAGAGGCGGAAAAGATGATGAAGTCTGATGATGATGTTTTAATAGACTTGAACACACAAGAGGATTTACGCTCCGATTTTTTTTACTTAATTTTGTCAACATGATCTCAACTTTTGGGGAAAACTTGGGGAGTCAGGAGAGTCTGAGTATAGTAAAAAATAACAATAATAATATATAATATATGCATCATGACACAAGTTGAAGAGCCAGAAAGGAGACCAAGCTTACATATTTTATTGTTGTTGGTCTGACTCCTTCAAGAATATTATTTTTTTTTATTTTTTGCTCTGTCAAAAGTTGAAAGTTGAAGGTTAGTTGTCAGAGTTGTTAGTTGAAGCTTCATCTTTTTATGCTCTGTTTTTCTATCCTCTTATCTGCTTTTTTCTCTTGTTTTTATGCTCGCGTTGACAGTATAGTAAAAAGATGACGAATTTTGGAGTTTGCATTCTTCTTTTTTTCCCTGAGCATAAAGATAAAGATGAAGTTGTTCATTCAAAGAGGCTGAGGATTAATATTCATATTATTCATGGCGGCTATATATTAAATATATTATGAGAAGGGTCTATGGTCTATGATATACTTATTGTTAGACAGAGCTTGCCAAGAACCAAAAGGGCTGCACTTAATACTTTGGCTAGCGGTTGTGAATTGTGAATCTTGTCTGCTGTATCTCTTGTACTTGTACTTGTGTGCTTGTCCTCTCATCTAAAATCTCCATACATATTATATATAATAATATAATATCCAAGTCTACCCGAGTTGCCTCGCTACACTTAACAGTACATAAAGTAATTTCTTCCGCCCAATACAACAGCAACAGCCTTCACAAGAAGAATTCAGCGCAAAGTGCTGGCTGGAGAAAAACTGGAAAAGTTGGAACCTTGGTTTACTTTCTTCTTCTTCCTCTTCAAGTGCATCAAGAAAGAAGTGGAGAAGGAGGAGGACCAATAAGTCGTAAAAATAAAATATACATTGGACTAAAAGCCCTGGAGAATCTTGGATACAAGTGCAGGCAGACCTGTATTTTTGTGTGTAAAAATAGAGATAGCTAGAAATCACATGTAATAAACATGTAAACATATGTAAAAACACGAGATATTGTACATATATATGTAAAATCCATGAAGTGAAGGGAAAAAAACATTTCAAATTAAACAGTTCATGTTTTTTGCGTATATAATACGGTCCAAGAGAAATCTGCTGCATTAACATAATAAAATGATCCGAATTCAAAAGAGGACACAGCTCATAAAACATTTTCAGACGCCTTTCCATCTCATGTTTATTTAATTCAGCCCCCTGGATTTGCATAAAAACAAACAGAATTTTCGGATTTTTTGGCCAATTCTACATAAATATATACTTGCAGACACGGTAGACAGTTGTCTCCTATTTTGTTAAGCAGATGGAAAGAAAGTCATGAAACGGAAAAATTAGCGAGTAACATTGTGCTAATGTAGTGTAAATTGTAAATTATTTTTTTCATTGACTTACAAAATTGTTGGCATTATCTTCATTTTAAAGAATACTATAACTATACTATACACAGAGCTTGTAAACAACTTTTTAATCTGAAATATTTCACCAAGTATTCACTACACAGCATGAACCATAAAGTATAGTGCAGTAATTTTATTGTATTTTTGTTATTTTTGAGCTCGGTTAGGTTAAAAACAAGGCCTAAATTTTTATAAAAAAAATATAAAGGCAAGAGATATTGGATTAGCACTAATGTTGAATGTTGTTGTTCAGAGCCACCACAGCAGAAAATCATAATCTGTGACAAGATGTGTGGAATGCTGAATAATCTAAATCCTCCTCATCATAAAAAAGAACAAGGCGCAGGCATTGAAAGTAAATTGTATGAATGCCTGTATGTATGTGCTGTGTATCACCGTGTACCGTGTTTATAGAGGATTCGTGACTAATAAAGATATTCCGACCGCAATTTATAATCGGAAATTGGAATTGGACTCACTCAGGCATTCCGTGTGATTTGATTAGCATCACAACAATAGCCGCCGAGCTTTTCCATCACCTACGTATCTTATAAATTGGGCTCGATTCAATTTCATAGTTCTCGGGCCGACTATTTTATTGTAGTGGATGGATGGAGTGGGTAATAAAATATATTGACTTAATTTAATCGTATAACCATGCAATGAACAATCATATTGTACCGAATATCAAAATATAATATGCCTGTTGAGAAATCCGGTGGGATAAATGTAATGTAGCCTAATTCAGATATTTTAATGCCATAAAAAATAGCATTAAAAACAAAACAATAAAGCTACTATATCAAATTTTTGCTACTGTATAAGGTATATTTTCCTAACTATAACTTGAGTCTTTTATTTGTAGGACAAGTTTTGCTTGTCAAGTTACTTTTTGATTGAAAACTCAACCTTTAACCACTTTCTTTACTTTGATTTTGATAGATCTCTTTTTTTGGCACGAATTCACAAGAAAAGCTGCGGTGTTTGATGCTGCTGTTGATTCAAAACTTTTGCTGAGAAAGACGTGAACAGGACACAATGCTGATATCCATATGCTGAGAATAATATCATTCAGATTAGAGAATCAGGAGTCAACACTCAAATTCGAATTCGGATTCAAATTATCAGTGATACAGAACAGATTCCTCCTATAATGTAGATACAATACATTTGCATATTTATCTATCCACCATCCACCACGAGGACAAGGGAGCATCTGCCTGTTAATCGCAATCGTAATTAATTCTGTCCTCGCCTCTCTGTGGACGTTGGATCTTTTCTCCTTGGCATTTGAAATCTACATGTATATACATATACAAATATCTATCCTCGCTGTTTCGTTGTCTTTGTCTTTGTTTTGCCAACATATTATCAGCTACTTTCACCCTCCATTTCCATCTCTATCCATATCCCGAAAAAGGAGAGCACTGGATATACATATACATATAAAATATACTTTAAGCGCAAACGGGGGCGGAGTAGGAGAAGAAGACGAAGCGAAGGCGACGAAGACAGTGAAAAGGAATTGAAGGGAGAAGGGAGGACTCGAGATTGTAATTAAGCCGGGCTGGATAAACTAATTAAACAAGTTTCTTCTCGCTTTCTCTCACTTTCCTACATCAGCCAACCAGCCAGCTATCAGCCATAGTATGCTATGACGCGCGAAGTAAGCTTTACAGTATTACACTATATACACACATTTTACAGCCAACACCAAAACACAACACACAGATTATACATAAAAGCATATGCATGCATAATATTATAGGCACATTGAGAGATGCAGAAGATGTCTGCTGTTTCTTCATACATTTTGTCAATGCTCCATCCAAGTTGTAAATCATCTTTCACTCAACTCAACTCGGGCTGTTTGTCCTCATCTTACCATTCCAGTCCATTCCATTCCATCTTGAACATATTATATATACACAGATATACCTATACAATATTATACAGCTCACAACTCGGATATTAAGTTCCTGGCTCCGATAAATAATTACTGATGGCTGGAGATGGCGAAAGAAAAGACGAAGCAGGCCGAAGAATGATCCACCATCTAAATCTGCAATCTAAACATTAAATGCGAGAAGATGAAGACTGAGTGCGGGCTGGAGTCTCTCGGATTTCAAATATGTACGTACATACATACATAGGCATCTACAATCTACATATAAAGATACACAACAAGCGTCTTGAGCCTTGAATCTCCAGCGGAGAATCTGCAAGAATCCCCACAATGTAAATGTAAATGGTGTATATAAACTGCCTTTTCGTCCGCCTCTTACTTATGTATATTGTATAATACATCTTGCATAAAATATAATATTTTAGGAGATAAATCTCCCGTTGGATCCTGTTTTGGCTCCTCATACATTCATAATAAGTTGTGTCTTGTGTCTTCTTATGGCCTCCGCCTGTGCAATCAGAACCAGGGGAGAACCCATAGATAGATAGATGGATAGATAGACACTGTCTTCTCTCTTTTAACCAACTAGTCTGCAATTAAATTCAAATTCCCAAAGTCAAAACTATGGCAACGTCACTAGTCACTATGTATACGTACTACCTACACTAATAAACTCTACGCTGTCTTTTTATGCTATAAGTAAAAGTAAAACTTTAACCACAGATGAAATTTAAAAAGCTTGAAAGAGTAAAAAAAAACTTTTTTTATTTATCATGGAGAACAAATAAAATTAGTTTCCCACTGTTTTCTATCCAACGTTTTTATGTAGAAATTCAGTGGGCTAATATTACACAAGTACAGAAATAAATCCAATAATATATTTACATAATACGATCGAAATACTAATAACGTTAAGATGGGGAGAAAAGAGGCAAACTGACGACTATGATTTGAATTCGACTCTACGTGTCGTATGTCGTATATATATGAACCTATAACACATTGTCATATATTATATAAATTTAAATGTATCTATACACTAGTAATACAATGAAATGTGAGAAATACAATACATTTTTATCTTTCATCTATTTTACGTTTTACGTATCCCCCGGATTTACTGTTATATATAGAATGTACATTGTACATTGCATATGGACCGATAGCCCAATGTGTGAAAATTTCGAGAGGGGAAGAAAGCAAAAAGTTCATTCAATATTCAATGTGTGTATAACTGTATATACTCTCGTAGATTGAAGATATGACGGAGAAGAAAGAAGATTCAAAAGAAGTGAAAAGGAATTTATATACATAGCTAGAAATAAAAATAAAGAGGAGCGAGAAGCGGCGGCGGCAGCCGAGATTTGCATAGGCAGGCGAACGTGAACATATTGTGGGATGGTGAGAAAGGAAAGAATAAAGAATATTGTAAATGTAATAGAAAAAGAACGAAGAACAAGTCGGGACGGGTAGACCAAACCAAAATGCAGAGCAAGAGAGAGAGACAGAGAGCATATGTCTTATGAATCTGGGAATATTGTGTGGAATCTGTGGAAATTCGAACCTGGAGGATTGCGATTGTGCCACACAAAAGAGGGTGGAAAGTACAGAAAAAGAAAGTCTTTTTGCTTTTATTTATCTCCTTTGAAGTTGGCTTCGCTCTTCCCTCGCTCTTCCTTACTCTGACTTGAATTGAGCTGAGTGCTCGGCTGGAGTTTAGTTTGAGTTGAATTTGAGTTTATAGTATGCGAGGGAAGAAAATTCTGTGGAATAAAAGAAGGCCAAGAAGAAGAAAGCAAATAATAGTAAAAATAAGAATACATAAGAAAAATTCGCCTGTATCTACAATCTACATAGAATTAAGGAGCTTTGTCGTTTGAAGTCAAAACTTTCCCCCAGTAATCAAAATAAGTATGCAAATACTTACATAACACCAAATATAAACTCACTGCAAAAGCTCCTTAATAATCCGTACACACAGTCAAGTCTAAGCAAATTGTTTAGCTTTTCAATCGCCGTCTCCATGATAATGACAATGCTCAGAAATAACACTACACACTACACACACCGTCTATAGTTCTAGACGCTACTAGACACATCACACACAATAGATACAGGCACACTTTTTTTGAATGAGTCTGAAATACAGATGGAAAGTAAATAGAGAAAACTCGGAAAACCTTGAGACGAAGAAGAAGGGGGATTTTATTTTACATACATGTAAATCGCAGCAGCAGGTATTGTTATCACACAGAGAATGTCTACAAGTACAAATACAAAACACAAAGTGTTGGTGTTGGTGAATAGAATACGAATACCACGACCAAGGCTGGAAGAATTCTAGGGAAAAATAGAGAAAGAAATACATAGTAATAATAATAATAATGTTGGGTAATGTGAGGAGGACGAGGGAAAAACTAATCGGAGCTCTTCTCCGCGTCCTCCCGTCTCACACAAGATTCTTACGTCCAATACAAACGATACAATACTGTAGCAAATAGAAAATAGGTATCCATATGTACGTACGTAGGCAAATACAAATCTATCTACAACATCTGTGAGTCCTCTAAAATCAAAACCAGGAGAGAAAGAACCAAAATTACACTTTGTGTGATTTCCACGAGCTGTATAATATGTGTTTCGACCAGACTGTTGTCCTACTCTCTCCCTCTCTCTCTTTGTCCTCTCCATTTAGCTCTTCGGTTTTTGGCTAGACTCTGCTTTCCAAATCTCGAACAAAATGACTCTAATCAACCCAGGGAAGGCCAAAGCCAGCGGAAGACCGGAGAAAACCACTCAAACCACATGCATCCATCCACCACCACGAATACAAATACCCAATATGTATACATAGATACATACAGGTACAGAATACGTAATTTTCTTCATTTATATACATATTCTCCAATTATGTATGCATTGTAAATGTACAAGGTAAAAAGTCCGCACATTGCGCGCTTTCTTTCTCATTTAGTTTCTGCGGCGGAATTCAATGTTCCGATTCAACACGATTCAACGCCTCTCTCTTTTGTCTAGTAATAATAAAATAATTGTTGTTGTTTTACGTGTACAATTTAATGTACAAGCGTATCAAAATTGAGCCAGGGAAAAAGTTTCCATTTATAAATATTTAATTGTAGCATAAAATAGAGGTGGCATAACAATGTGAGAAGAAAGGTTTGGTGTAGTCTCCTCCGTATTACACTGTGTCATATACATGTATATAATATCACAGTTGTGGGCAACTTTTTACATTATTTTCAACGAGCTCATTCTATCTTCTATAGCTTACATTTAAAATGATGGCCTCATTACATTTTACAGTCCTGACCTTGACTCGACTCCCTCCTACGAAATTCACATGTAGCGGTTAAAAATTCAAAATTTTGTGAGTGTGGCTTGTACAAATCATTATAAATATTAAGAGAAATTCTCATTTCCATATTCCATACCGATTCCACAAAACAATCGAGGAAGGAAAGCAAAACCAACCGATAAAACTCAACTGAAACTAGAACAAATGGGTGTTACAAGTTACAAACGCTTATTTAAATTTTAAGCACAATCTCCGGCAAAACTTACGGGTCGAATTTGCGGCTCCTTATATAAACCACGTCAGGTTTAAATAGACATTTTAAATGTAGTCGGCATTAAAAATTTCATCCTTGTAAGCTAGAATTCTTATGTACGAAACATGAAAAATCTAAAGTTGATTATCCCTGAATCTGAATGTACACGAATTTTAAGAACTAATTTCCAAGAATTTAGTCAGTATACTGATGGTATGCTGCATACAGAAATATTAGATAAAAGGCAAAGAAGATAATATAGCCGTCTTAGTATTATGTATGCACCATGACAGATTTAACACGATAATAATGGCAATAGCGGAGAAAATGTCATGTCGGCTGTGTAATAGCCCTGAAGCAATCGTCGTAAATGTCAAGATGATGACAATTTCCCGGCAATATATGTGAGGCTAATGTGTATGCATGTATAGTAAATCAATCAAGCTCGTGTGATTACGTTTTTGCATACAAATTCGCAGACATGCAGTGCATGTGTATACATTTACATGCATATAAGGGGATAGGGGACACAAAATATCAATTTAGCTGTAGAAGACCGCTTATCTTGATTTTGGAAATGCAGTAATGGACAGAATTCGGAGATAATTAAGACTTTATACGAGGAATCATGAGTAGTACTATCTTCCACTTTTACATCTTATAGCCAAATGTAAATGTCAAAGGTTATGTCACTGCAAAAGTAAATATGTTTGTGCACGATTAATTTTAATACTATTAGATTATACATTGACATAAGTAACAATAATTTGAAAATTTTTTACTTTCAAAAGCAAAACCTTATGCCGAGCACGAAAGAAGAGTAAATTTTTTCAAAAAAATTGAACGTAGACGTAAGAATTCGTATTATATTATGCTCACGAAAATAGTCCAGTCGACCAGTCGAGCAGAAAAAGAATAGATCCTTAACATATTATGTATACGGAGTGAAAGTAAAATAAAAGAGAAAACCGAAAAAAAACAACAAAAAATACACTCTTTATACCCAACCTATTATAGTTACCATCAATTTTGCCAAATCCTAAACTTATGGGAAACTCTTGGGTTTCCCGACGGATATAGCACCGGCATATAATGCTGTTTACCGGGTCAAAAACCCGAAAAACCCCGCCAAATCCGATTTTTTCTAAAAACCAACATATGTGGGAAACTCTTGGGTTTCCCAGCGAATATAGCACCTATTTGATGCCTAGATTACGAATCTGCAAGAGTTTCCGGCATATAATGCTGTTTACCGGGTCAA
>JAQIVE010000075.1:0-59489 GCA_034698285.1 Sminthurinus bimaculatus
GGACACCAAATGTATGGGGACTGGACACCAACTGGACACCAAATGTATGGGGACTGGACACCAACTGGACACCAAATATGTATAGACAGACAGGCAGGCAGACAGACCGATATGCAGGCAGGCAGCTTCGCTACCCACTCGCTCTTGCGAAGCTTAAAAGCGAGTACCACAATCGTGCATTTGCCACGATTTAGATTTTTTAATAATAATATTCTTCCAACATTGTAAATAGATGTGGTATTTGAAGCAAAAAACTGAATTCAAGTTTTGTATTTCTTTATCCGCTTGTACAAAGAAAATTGGGATGAACAATTTTTTTCATTAAGTGAGAAAAAATCCTTGGTGCATAGCTCAAGATGAAAAATCCTTGTTGTTAGTATTATGTCTAAACTTGGCAGTGAAGATAATATTATGAAATGACTGTATTAAAACTATTAATTTCTTAATTTGGAGCAGAGGTCCTCCACTTATTAAACTCAATTAAAAAGGGCAGAGTCATCTCACACTTATCTCTGCTTTTGAGTTAATTGAGAGGGGAAAACATTTTTGGTTTTGGTATTATTAGAAAACCTCCGGGAAAATGGAGGCTAGAAAGTCATGAAACTGCACGGGATGAAGCCTTCTATTACTCTTCCTCATTTCTATATATACTTGGTGGAACGACATGGCTTTTCATGCCATATACAATATATGTACATAGAATAATATGGAGAACGGGCGCTGTTCAAGTGGTGTGGCAGAAGACAAGACAAAAAAGGACGACGATATGACAAAGAAGAAGACTGAAGATGAGGAGGAGGAAGACGGCTCAAAATTTTAATAAAGTTGGTCATGCACGCATCGTAAAAAATTTGATTTGCTCACGCTTGAAATCCTCACTTTTCCAAGGAGGGAAATCATTAAAACAAAATGCAAAACTTGAACGTCAGCTTTGTTCAATGAAACGAAATAAGCCGGGAACAAAACTGAGATAGAAATTCATCTCCATTCTCCCCATTTCTTCCCCACATGCAGTAGAAAAACTTTCACATTCACTTCCTTCCACCTATACACAGAAAACTCAGTCTTGGCCACGACTATATACAATATACATACAATATACATACTACATAATATATGGTTGAGTTTACGAGAATAATATTTTCCTCAACCAAAAAATCCCTTCGCCTCTTTCTTTCTTTCCTCTGGCTGTTTTTCACACTAAATGCACCCATAGAAAACGTTACGTTTCCCCCTCAAAAAGACGATCTATACAAATGCATATGTATTTATACTTTTTATATAAGTATATGCGAGACATAATATGTGGACATCCTCTGACATTACGCAACGTAATCCTTGTTAAAAGTCCTTTTTTCACTTGTACTTTCTCTCCAAATCCTTCAATCTTCAAGTCATCCTCCCATCTCCATTTCACTTCCATTATTATATAATACGGTTTTTATATACAGTAGACCTTGAATGTAACGGATTTTTTCATCCTCATTTTTTAAGTAGGTTAGATAAGACAAAACAAAAAATTCTGATGTACTATCGAAAAAAATCAAACTTTTAAATCGGCGAATCGCTTTAAACATTTTTTTGTATAGATTATAAAATCTATGTAGATTTCACCCGAGCTCAGTAAAAGCAAGATTCACTGCAAGTGAAGTATTTTGAAGCATAGAGTCCAAATTTAAATCGTCGATGCTTTGTATGGAGCGAAATGAAATGAAAAATTCTCCACTTTTTCTCTCTCCGAATTGACAGTATGGAGAAAGAAACAAAGCAAAGCAAAACATAACATAACATAACATTACATCAGCGAACTGAAAAGGGAGGAAATTTTCATCCTCTCTTTTGTCGACTGACATTTTCAAAATCAAAAGTCAAAATAGAGAACATGAAAAGAATGAGAGAGGGAGGACCAGAGGCTGAAGAAGAAAAGGAAGAAGAATGGAAGGTAGAGACAAAGAACTTGAACCACAAACGTGTGTGCATGCATATGTACGTTCATACAATGTACAAGTGTGTGGGTTCCATTCAACAGAATAATGGCCGGATACACGCGAAATTGAATACAGTGAAAGAAGCCACAACAACATTACAAGTACATTGTTATCCCCATTATCCATTAGAATGGAAAAGAATAGAGCCCAAAAATATTATAAGCATTGTCATTGTCATTCCAAAACATAACCAGAATAAGACACCGAGAGAAACCGAAGCAGAACAAAATACACCATTTTTCCCGTAGAGAGAGAGAGAGAGAGAGAGAGGAAAAGACAGAGAAAGATAACCCAGAGCTACAACCAGAATCGCAAGCCGAGGACAAAAAGACAAAAGACTCGAACCAAATGAAAACTGGCGAAAAGGAGAGAGACATGACAATAATAACGGAGAATGAGAGCCGGAGAGACACCCAACAACTTTCTCTCTCATTTCGACATTTTTTCCACGTCGTTATCATTCTCCTATACGCCTTTCACCAAAACCCAAACCAAAAGCATCCGTCCAGATTCTAAATTCAAGCCGCTAGCTAACTTGACTCAACAGAAGCCAACAAACAGCGAAAAATGTAAGAGCATAAAACGCCCTACAGATATAACGCTAATATAGAAACTAGTTTGAAGCACCGAGCCAGAAAACAGTGAAAAGCCATTGTCATAATCGTACCGACAAAATATCCTACAAGGGACATACGACTTTCTCTCAAGTGTGCTTCTCCATCCTCCTCTGCTCCAGCTATTACATGGACAAGGACCATTGTCACAGAAAACAAGCGCGACGAAAAGAAAAACGGATAAAAATTCAGGGCAATCTTTCTAACGTAAACGCAAAACCTTGTAAAAAGTTCTTTACATCGATGTAGAGCAAAATGAATGAGCAGTTGAATATGACACAAGTTTAGCATTTCCAAGTAATATGTTGAAAAGCGGGACTCTATCAATGAGCCTCGAATTCAAATGTCCAGACTCACGAACAAAGGTGGTTACAAACTACAAACGTATATACAATGACTAACAACGTTTTATTTACACATAGAGATTACAATTTAGTCTTTGACGTAAGATCATCTAAAACCTATGTCTTAGGAATCTGTATTACAAAAAACCGAATATCTGTATGCTTTACCACACACTAAAAAATGCTGGCAATAATGATATATTACATAACGGAATGGAATGGATCGTATAAGCGGATCTAGAATCTGGATTTGAGTTTTGGCTCGACTTAACGCTGAGTTTTTAGTTTTTAAGAAAAAGACACGAAGGAGAAGGAGAAACGGCTCTACAGTGAATTGGGAAGAAATAAATCATGAACAAATACCAAGGACGAGGAAAAGATGCAAGACATATGTACACGTTTTGGAAAAGTCGTAGAACAACTTAAGTTGACTCCATCAACACAAACATATAACATAATGCTGAAGTTAACACGATGATTATCATATAATAATATAAATACCCATACTCTGAAAAGTTCTATGGAGGCTTCGGGACAAAAAAAACGAAAACGAGGTGACGATTGCTCCATGATGATGATGATGATGATGATGGAACAACTAAACTCCGTGTCTGTTATCAATTCCTTCTTTCCTCTCGTTGACTTTTGAAATAGGAAGACAGTAGAAAGTAAAAAGCTCTCACTTGCTTAATCCCTCCTCAAATTCTATAAGCTTGTCTACGCTGCCTACTATTAAGTGGGAATATAATATTACGTACACATGAGAGGAGAAAAGACATGAATAATATTACGTATGTAGGCTATCTCTCTCTCTCTGTTCTTTTAACTCTCTTCCTCTTCCTTCCTCTCTCAAACTTGGCATTATTTATCGTGTCATTGGTCTTGGCTGAGCTATATAGTTGTTGATACTGAGAGAAGAAGACGAAGACGAAGAAAAAAGGAGGGAAACGAGAGTTGAGATGCAATCGATTTTCCTACTCCTCCTCTTTCCTGTTCCACTCTTTCTATTCCTCTACTTTATCCACTTTCTCTGGTTATCCGATGATTTTTTCTGTGTATTACTGTGTATGTACATGCGGAATTTCTTTCTTTCTGTGTTTTCTTCGTCTTCTTTTGCTTTTCACTTGCTCGTCTTCATATGCCTGTCCAGCACTTTCCCTCTATCACTTTTACTTTTCCCTTCTATTTCCTCTCTTGTCTTGTCTGTCAGAGGCAAACTATTACTATTCGCAGTAGCGTCTTCTCTTTCTCCCAGCTTTGGAGAGCACCAAAAATTGTTGAAAAAAACTCCTCCTTTTTACAAGGAGATCTCACGGTGTATGTAGCAAGATGAAGAAGGAGAGAGGCCATAACATGGCTCTCCTCGTTGAGTTCTCCCCATTATATTCCGCAGCCATTGTAGACTGTGGACTTGCTGTTACGCTTACTTTTGGCCAAGAATTCAGGAAAAGAGAGAATCCAGTGTATTCGTGTATTCAACAATCTACTCCCGTTGAAAGAGTAGCAAACCTCTCACGTAAGTCTGTCATTGACAAAGCAACTTCAATTTCTTGAATGAAAGAAGTCACTTCTTCCTCTTCTTCCCTCTTCAAGTCACCATCAGCATCATCCAATGTACTGGGAGTTTAAAAAAAACTCTACCACTTCAAAAATGCCTTACAGATCATCATAAAAAATATGAGCCTGCACAACTATCAAGGAGCAAAAATATCTTTCCTTGAAAATGTGGCCTTTAGTAGTTTAAAATCGACAACGTGTTTAAAATCCAACGTTGTTGAGAATTCGAAAGTGCGGTGGCAAAGCTTAAAAGATAACTCCCTGTACGACAGCAACTGCTCAGCATTATGCTTTTTTCTCAATGTGTAGTGTATACAGTCGCAATTTGTAGAGTTGTGCTGAATTTTTTACAATAGAACGCAGAGCAACAACAACAACACAGAGCTGCATGAGAAGTAACTAGAATGAAAAAATTCAGGGAGGGCATGAGACTAGAGTATCAATGGACAAAAAGGAAAGAAATACTCTCAATTTCTAGTTCTCCTTGCCACTGATACGGCTGCTAAAGCTCGATGCTGTATAATACGGATACAAGTACATACAAGTACGATAGTTACATATACAAGAGGAGACGAGACGAGATGAGACATGCACCGAGTTTTCTTTGTGATGTCCGGAGAATAACAAGAAAACTCTTTATTTGACCAGGAGCACACAAGGAAAGGAGGAGACTGGTGAAGGTTATGCGATGAGAGTTGACACTGATACTGACACTGGTACTGGTTCTGTTGAGTGAGCAGTGTACAGTGTACAGACAACATGGGGCTTTTCAATTTATCCACATCCTCATCCAATTCATACTATAACAATATCGAATATACATTTCACCTTGCCTGGATTCGAGTCTGCCTCGCCTTTGCCTTTTCTACTTGTAGGCTCTGTCTGTCTGGACTGTCTCCAGTCATCTCATCTCCTTTCATCATGTTCTCCCTTCCTTCTCGTCACACTCACAGACACACACACACACACACACACATACAGCCACATAGACAGAGAAGTGGAGAGACGGACAGTCAGAAAGACAGACTTGAGTTGAGTTGTGCCAACTTCGAGGGATTCAAATTAACGTCTGTGCTGGCGATGGCCTCTTCTTTGCCTGTGCGTATACATACATCTAACTATCTATTCGTCTCTTTGCTTGCTTGCTTGCTTGCCTGCTCACTGTCTCTCCCCCCTTGAGATGGAGAAAGAGAAGACAAGAGGAAACCGAAAATTGAATCAAATTAATAATCTTACCTTTCAATCTGGATCTCAATCAATCTCAGTCACTTTCTGAATCCTATTCCCTTCTTATCCTTTCTTATTGTTAGTTGAGTAGTTTTCTTTTGGCTCGCTTCGGTCGGCTTACCACTTGCGACGAAGATGGAAATGGAAATGTATATTATATAGGGATGATCGCCTCAACTTATCTACCTTTGTGTTTTGTATCGCTTCCTTTTCTTTTGCTTATACAAAATGTGATTCTAGTCCGCGTAGTCTAGTTTTGATGTGAAGTGGACAAATCAATCAATTTTTTACGAAGAATCCAAACCCGCGTCCTGTAAAAAAATAAAGAGAACAAATCGAAACAGGGTTAAAAGCTTTTCCCTAGAGCCAAAGTGGAGTGTGACTGCCAATACCAAAAAGACGACGGAAACAAAAAAGGGTTGAGATTGACTGGACTAAAGGATGGAGTAATTTACAAAAAACAGGGACAAACAAGAACAAAACGCTTTGAAGGATGACCAGAAAACGATGATGATGCCGAGGACGACGATGATAAAAAAAGGAGAAGGAAATCCTTTATGTGACCCATGTCTCCGAATTTCTATGACGCTTTTTCCTGCGTTTTACCCACCTTTTTGTTATTCCACCTGACTCATATTTCATTGCAAATGAACATGTGTCCGAGTAAAATGCTGATATCGACCTTTTTAGTGTGACATGATATGCCAAAAATAATAAAATACTATTGAATTCAAGCTTGAAGCTTGTGATCAAATCCTTGTTTGGATTTAAAACCGGCAGGACGAGTGAAAAATATAGATTCTCCGTATCACTCAAATACATAATAAATCGGTTTGAGTTTTTACTAATTTTCCTTCGCCAAATTTGTTAATTGAATTGACATGCATTCACAGTCCAGAAAACATTGAATCTATGTATGTTCCATTAAAACTTGCACAAAATAGGCTGAGACAAGCAGGCCCGACTGACAAATAGTATGTAATGTGAAATGAACCAAGTTAAAATCTCGACTACTGCCAAGGTGTGAGAAGAGCAAAAGTCAAATCAAAGTCCAAGTCAAATCCAGAGTCCGAGTCTGCATCTGAATACTATCGAAGTATCGATCGGACCATGTTTTAGCGCCCGGAGCGGTGAGAAGAACATCAATCTTTACCTAAAATACATATATGGACTGGTGTTATGTTTGTCCATCCCACAATGGGGTTCTACCTATGCATTTATCTGCATACTATGTATATTGTATATCCTAGCATAACACTAATACTGGTCTAACTTTAACATTCAGCATTTATCCATCTCTATAACCAGTGTTCTCTCTGCGATTCACATTTCATTGGGCTTATATACTGTATACTGTACATGTGGGATCAAGAACAAAAGCAAACTCCAGTTCTGGTGCTGGTGCTAAACTGGAGAACAAGAGGAGAGGAAGATGCATGGAGAATCAGATGAAAAAGCTCGTTATAGACGAGACAGCTCAGGCCAAACCGACTATGTCCAATTGGCCATTCATCTCACTCAAACTTGAAGTTATCACATGAACAAGAAAATGAGAGGAGCAACTCACACATTTTGCATTGAATTACATTACATTACATTTAGTGTTAGTTGCACAGTGAGACAGGCGGACCTCTTTTGGTCCTCCTATACATATATGTACGTATCTGTCTCTCATAAATACCTCCGCGATTCAACCGAATATGATTATTATATGTATTGTATGAATTGGATTCCCAAAGGGGAATCGAAGAAATAATACATGGAAAACGGAAAGGCAGAGACACGTGGATTATTATATTATCACATATGTTGTCATTCAGAACAAGAAACGAAGGAAAGTAGTATATTATAAGTCTGATATATAGTATCAAAAATGAGGGGAAAGGATAAAACTGTATTGACTACTAATACATGTAATATGCATGCACACAAAATAATATTGTATGCATAGTAATAACGAGCTTTGGTAACACAAAAAAGTAGCAAAAATCACAGCATACATACTAAGCTGAATTTTTGACCTTGCAGAGCTTCCCTATTGTACCAAGCGGAATTGTTATCCTACTAGTCCAATTGGTGATGATAGTAAGTAGTAAGTAGCCTCCGTCATATGTAGTCCATTACACTTTTTCTCCGTGTACTACAGACAAACTTATGTATATTATATAGATACGATACCTACACGCACAAACACTCCTCTCAAACTTTGCCACTTGCTCCTGCTCCTTATCTTTCACTACTACTTCAACTGCTAGTGTGTCGCATAACCTAAGTAACTCACCTAACTAAAACTATCCAAGGCAGGCATACATAGAAGACGGCACTGTAGCTTTGTCTCAAACAACCAAAGTCACATCAAAGCGTTCTCCTTTTTTCTCCTTCAGAACGCTCTTACATTTCTACATTCTACATATACATACACATAGTGGAATATCGCCTCCTCTGTGAGTGAGACGGGAGCGATAGCAATGAAATTGAGTTTTTTCCTTCCTTTGCTTCTCGCTTTCATTTTCTTTTGACTTTTCCCTTTCAATGTTCTCCCTCCTTTCTGCCTTGTTTTCTGCTGCTTTTCCACTCGAAAACGGAGCCACTTTCACATAACATGTTATTGTGCACAGCGTATAGAAAAAAGTGTATTTGTGTCTATGTGTGCTTACTTACTTGCCTCCTTGCTTGCTTGCGAGTGAGCGAACAACGGGTTGTGGTAAAAAACATCAACTCGGCAACTCTTTCTTTCTATCTCCATTTGTACTTATAGTTCTATCACTATCTAGCGTGCTGTACTGTTCTTTCTTTCTTGAGCCAGTACCCGTTATATTCAGCTATATGGTGTTGTGCTCACTCGTTATGCTCATGAGTTCCGCAGTTGCTACGCAAAAATGTGGGAGAAGAAGAAGAAGAAGAAAGAAAGTCGGTTCTCCACATGCAGGGATACATACATACACATACGCACAAAGAAAAACATGGCTTTGATTGCAATTCTGTTCGAGTGCGCCAGTTCTGTTTGTGTCTTATTCTTTCCCTTTATTCCTAATTGTCTTTCTTGTCTAAAGAGAGAAGAAGATGAGTGCTTCCATCTTAACCATATAAACACACGCATCTAAATATGCGCGTATACAACGTACAACGTACATACATACACATGTTTACGTTTCTCAGCTAGTCATTTCCTGAATTCTCCAAATTTTCTCCAATATCTCGAACATTTCTCTCCCTCTTACTTTCTCCTTATCCTCCACTTTTCCCTATATTTTTATCCCTTCCGCCTGTCTTGTTAGTAGGTCACACTGTTGTTGCATCGTCATCTCATCATAAACACCAGCGCACATACATAGCTACACACTGTGGATATATGTATAGGCACAACTATCTTACTTTATGTCTTGTTGCTGAGCACTTAAAAAATGTTTTAGGAGTACAAATTACACGCTGTAAAAAACAAATCAGAATTTCATACGCATGTACACATACGCTTCTCTGTGTATGTGTAATATGTGCTGGGGAAAAGGATAGTTCAGTACATATTCAGCACTTGGAGTTTCATTATCACAGTTTATTACTTTGGTTCAACGAAAAAGTTGGAGTAAAACACACACCATTTCTTGGTATCTACATGCTTACGCAATATGCACGGGAAAAGAGTGAATACCAAAAAACAGTGAGCGATGGGGACGTAAAACATACGGATAAAAGTGCATTTACAACCATTATTATTATTTTACATGCTTGTATCGGTTTTATTGCATGCTCATTCACTCATCACAAATGAGGGAATTTCTCCGTGCTCACGAGCGGCGAACGAACAAGCGTAAATACATACAAGAGGATCTTGGGCCAATTTAATCATGAGCTTTAGTTGTCTGTGTGGTGGTGAAAAAATTAACAGCTTCGTTAAAAGCTAATGCCCACAATAACCAAACAGAATAAAATTCACTGTATTAGTAAAAATACACTACACAAACTGTAAATTGTTAACTATTACACTATACTTTATACACGCATAATAGAAAGAATAGAAAAACATGGGAAGGAAACGCAAGTTTACGAATCGCGATTAAAAATTAAGAACGACGTTTTAAGAACCTTTTTTTGTTTACGAGGGTATAAAAATAAAAAGTATCGTAAAAGGGAAGTTAAGTTAATGGTGAAAATATTGTGTTTAAATGAAATAGCAAAATTTAGTTATTTACTCAACATTAATTTTTGTTGGATCAGCAAAGCCCGATAAAATTATATGGCTCTCCACTTCCACTTTTGTAAAGCGAAAAAATTAAAAAGGATGGTTTAAATGCTTCATAATAAAGAAAGTACGTGCTCATCAATATGAGAACTAATTAAATCATTGGAATTTAAAGAGCCTGCTGTCTCATAAAAGGAAACTGATGTTTATTTATTATGAATCTAAAGCTACGCATCTAATTTTCCCGTCTTTATGCCAACGATGTAGTAAATAGTAACTATCAAGTGCTCCCTTTAATACAATGACTGTGACATAACGATGTTATTTACAGATGTGTTGATGCAAACATTTTATTTCAGCGTCAATTTGATTACAGGCAGCTCTTGTACTTGATGTATTTATATAAATTGGTTTGACAGAGTAGACTTACTAAAAAGGAAATTGTCGGGGTGTGACAAAGTTAAGTTAAGTGGCAGTTAAATCACATCTCATCAAACATTTATGTTATAAAAATTCGATTGCATTCACTTCAAGTCTATTCAGTTGAACAACAAATTTCAGACAATAGCTCTTTTCTATTTCATTTATAGCTAATTACTAATTGCAGTGACTGGCTGATTTCTACTCAAAATCTCCTATTGTACAAGTTCAAAATGTTGGATCTGCAATTAATAGTTTAATTTTTTCCTTGGAAAATGTTTACGCAATGCATATACATATGTATGCACAGATATTTATTTAAGACCTTTCAGAGAAAATCTGGTGGAAAACTGTTTCCCCCGAAACACGTAAATAAATCTTGTCGTACATATATACATATATTGTAGATTGAAAATGCAAAAGACAATTCATTCTATAGCGACTTTGTGTACACTTGTATAAATATATTGAAGAAATGGAGAAATGGAGCGTGAAGACATTTCCTTTCCACGATTCTCTCCCGCGATAAATCTCTGTCAATATTTCTCAATCTCAACTTTCATGTTTGTGTCAGAGAATTGTCGAATTCATTTACTATTGTATTATAGATAGAATGTCCATTTAATCCATCCAACTACAATGCACATACACACAGAAAACTAAGGAGCCAGGAAGCTCACAAATACACACACAATTTCAAATTCAAAATGGAAATCCACAATGAAATGCCTGTACGCAGTAACAATAGGTTACATTTATTCATTCCATAGCTAAACCACACCAAAACATCACCCTTTACTTGGCCGTGACAGGCACCGGGAAATAAACTCCATTTATTACATGGCAAAAGGTTGCACTATATGTATATACTTATAGATATTCTATGTGTATACGTAACCAAGTCAAGCTTTAGTTCTATACGCCATGCCATATTATTGAATACACTTTTAGATCCACAACTCAAAGCAATGAATTCACCATACTTCAAACTATCAAAACTTTCCGACACAGATGAATCTTCTTTTGCTGCCCGAGTTTCACGAACACACGCATATATATTCTAGATTATAGATACATATATAGTTACATAACAAATATCCATACACCTATCATACGAATTCTTCGAATTGGAATGATTTTCTGTCAGTAATTTTGCGTCGATTTCGCCAGAGTCGGGTGATATGGAGTTATTCTTCCAGAAGTAATTTATATTATTGGAGAGGTTGGATTTTGAGATTAATTGAATATTATCAGCATTTTTCTTAGTCAATCTTTAGACAGGCAGTCTTAACTGAAAATCAGTCAGTTTTGCGCCTCCTCTTCAAATTCATTCAAAAGATAGACCAAGACATATAACAACTTACAAAGTAGAAAAAAAAGTTTAGCTGTAATTCCAAGCCTCTCTAATAACTGTAACACATCCGAAAAAAGTCAAATTATTTTTATGATGGCAGCAATATGGAATTTATAGAAATACATGGCTGTATTTTTGGAACTCTGTTTTTCCCATAATTCTCCGCGTGTAGTTTGCCCATGTATTTATATATAGGTTTTGCATGCCGTGCTCCACATAAAAAATAATAATAATGGGAATATTATGTAGAGTGCATTCCAGCCAGTCAATAATAATGTGCTTTATTAATTTGAGAAATTTCTCCTGCATTGCAGTCACTCGGTTTTCCATTGCATGGAGCATGGAACCATCACGTTGTACAGATAGTTACTACGCATACCGTAAAACTTGGAGAGCGAGAGAGAAATGAGAGAGTATTGAATCGACAGGGGAAAGGAAGGTCCCATTCCCATACAAATCAACTCTCAGGAGTGTAACTAACTCAAGTTTTACCGTCGACGGGCCTTTCATTCATTATTTTGTTTCTCTTTCCTTCTTTGTCCAACAATTCACACTCACATCCAATAGGTATATGTATCTATCTCACTCGCACTCTCTCCACATTTCATTTAATCACTATGTATATGCCACGCTCAAAATCTATTCTGCTCAGCTTTACTATTGTCCATGCTTTCGTTACTCCCTTATACACAGTGGTGTGTCGTAGACGGTGGAATATCTAATTTCGGAAGCGTATTCACTTTTATAGGATATTTTGGCCCCTGGAACATTGGATCGAGTCAGTACATTGTGTTGAAAGGTCGCCGTGTGAAAGGGGCGAGGTTTTACGGAACTACGCAATATTTACTCAAATTGTTATCTTCTCTGTGAATTTATGCAGTGCAGTCGATTCTATTGTAATACCGTATGTATAGTCAATTCATTTCAGATATGCATTTAACATGTATAGGATACAATGTACACAGCGTGTTGCACTGTTCAATTCTCTCGTTTAGTTTATTCATCCCAGAAATTTGTGCATCATTGTTTGCCTCTAGATGAATTGTTCTGAGGACAGTAAATTATTGGGATTAGAATTCCATATTCATAGGCAGACAACAAATAGTGTAATATTAGGTGCATACAAAATGGTGTGCAATAATGTGTGCAGTAATAATAATTTATGTACTCTGTATGTACAATGTACAAAGATAGAGCAAAGGCGAGATGTTTGTAATGCACAGATATTTTCCCACAGTGTATTTTTGACAAATATTAGTGCCACTCTGTTGATATACGGGCGTTCATACGGTAGTAGGAATTCGAATGTCTGTCAAGTTTGCCAGACCAGTAGTACATACACGGTTTATATGTATGTTCTATGTAATTTTGAAACGTGCTTGCATATGCGGGTTCACGACTTCACACCTTCGACTACTGAACCAACTTTAATTTTGGTGCATGAAGTAGTAGGCGTTCAGACTCTCAAATAATTCAGCACATTTACAAGGCAGTAGACAAGAGCGAGTATCATATGTAAAAGAGGATGAAATTTCATAGAATAAGAAGACGCTTTGTAAATAATAAATATTAAGAGAATTCCTATTTGAAAATGCCAGTAGTAACTAATTTAATTACACCCTCAACTTGAACTGTCCTTGCTCTTTACATTACATTAAATGCGTACAGGTTGCTAGACATTAAAGAAACAGAAAGTGAGTATGCATATTAAATTCTCTACGCATTGAGAAAAAAGCAAAGAAATAGAAAATAAAAACATTGCACACCAATTTACGTTTATTTATTCGAAAATTCAAGTCAAACCTTCCTATCGAAATACAACTTTCCCATGGTATTAAACTACAGATACCTAGAGCATATTATGAAAAAAATACTGTGTTTTGGACAAAATTATTAGCGAGGTTTAGCAGCATACATATCTACATGATTCAAAAGATGAGAATCAAAGAAAACATAAGCATTAAAGGTAACGATGAAGATACTTATGCGAAACGCTTACGTGGTTCATAATTCGATTGAAAAAATTCAGGAAATCTACCAGACATTACACTCTGCCAAACCTTTCTAACTAAAACAAATGCTATGGCATTAGGTTTGTCATACTAACTTACATGCAAGATTCAAGATATACTGCACGTATGCATAATACATACACCATATTTCACGCATTGTTTGTTCAGAAACGAACCTCTTGCCTTGCCTTGACGTTGACTTTTCCTTCTTCCTACAAAGTTTTCTTGTCCAAGATGTTTGTGTCTATTTGCTCAAAGTTTGTCTTTTCCTCCAGAATTTCTTTCTGTATTTAAATTATACCAAGGCAAAACACAAAAGTCGGGCCTGTCTGCGTTTTTCGTATATTTTAAGGTTGCCTAATATCCACTTTTGGCCGACATTTGCAAAGTTCATCATTAATCTTGGCTATCAAAAAGTTCTCTAGCAGACAATGAAAAAATCCTGGCTAGATTACTTTGTTTATTAGCTAACTTTTAGATTTTCCAGTTCTTTCTAAATAGTATAAGCATCTATTTAGTACAGTTAGCTTGTACACAGAATTTAACGGAATTTCAAAAAATGCTGGAAAAAGTAATCCCATAAAAATACTTTTGGCATTAGCTAATTGATTAGGAAAAGGTAAGCATACATTCGAGCCATGAACACTAATAGCATAACACAAGTCGCTAAGAATTGAATGGAATTAAATGACGAGAGAGGAATTTCCGGCGCTCCCCTATTAAAACAAAACAAGAACAAAACGGATCTTTGAAACAAGCAGGCAGATAGAAATAGAAACTAATCCCCAAATAGTTTAATAGTTTTTTCTCCCCCTGTTCTTCACTTTCCTTTCTGCCTCCCCCTCCTTTACGGCTGCTACTCTTACAATGTAATGTCCTTAAGTAATTAAAATCAAGCTCATATATGTAGGTTGTAGGTATGTTTATAAATACAAATACGGATAAGGACGGTAATTTAAACTCAAGTTTCGTGACTGTATACTGTATACAAATGCGTGTATGTATACCAAATTGGTGTGCAACATTTGATAATTCTGCATCAGACTGCCCATCGCATCCTACTGTACAGTATATTTGTGTATGTGTGTGAGTCATGGTCAACGGTCAGTTTCAGTTTCACTTTCGTTTTCACTCTGGCAATCAATCAGCCCTGGACTCATCTAGAACAAGTTCCTTATAAATAAGCCAAGTTCTAGAGGAAAATCGAAAGGGAGACGTTAATATTGGTTTTCAATGGAGTGCCCCTATCACTGTCCCGGGCAATTCAGCTAGTGAGATTTAATTTTTGCAATCCGACCTGACGCACTTGGACTTGGACTTCCGTCAGTACAGCTTTTGGGAAAACAAGGAGAATAAAAAGAAGTCGTCTATGTATACTCAATACTATGCTATACATACTTGGACTGCTTTTTCTTGAGAGTTTACTTGAGAGAGCAGAGTTCTTGGGGAACAACATGGAGAAAAACAGAATCGAGTGGAAGAATAGGCAGCGGAAACGGCTCATTAACCGATGCGAACCATTTGGCTCCTTGACTCTCTCACTCTCTCTTTTCTGTCTTTTGTTCATTCTGTTTTTGCCTCCACTTTACTTTAGGTTGGTCTATTTTGAGTTGAAGCTCCTCTCCACTCTTCAATTCTTCTTTCTTTCTCTTTCTTTCGTTCTTCCTTCAATTCTCGCTCCCTCTAATTCTATTCTCTCGTCATTTCATGTAACTCCGGAGCGAGCAATCAGTCCACACATAAATAAAGCATGCAAGTACATACATACACACAGGCGAAAGCCATCCACTTTACTTTCAGACAGTCAGTCACTCAGGCCAAACTCGGAGAACCGAACTCGAAGAAAGAAGAAGAGGAAAGACCAAGACCGATTCATCGAACAGTCCGATGCAGACCGACAGCAAGACGAACATCCATCGTTGTGTACGCACATGCATACGAACATATATTTTGTATACTACGTATACCAATATATCTGTATTTGTGCCTTTCACTCATTTAATCTATGTAAAGGCTGTAGATTTCTCATCCTGAAACTCCTTCGACTTTCTCTCGTCGTCCTTAGTCCCGAAACCACCCACACAACTACACACACACACACACACAAACAGAAACGTTGTACCCAGTTCGATATTGTTTGCAAGTGATTGCCAAAGGAAAATCAAGATGAAGATGGAAACAGAGGAAGCCAAATAGTCGCCGCACTATCAACTATCAACTCAAGTCCAAAAGCTAAACGTCGCTTGAAATCTTTATGTGTAGGGCGCGACAGGGTAAATTTTCTCACAATTTTATTGAAAATTTCGCATTGTATAATGAAATACGGATTTTACAGTTAAATTCTTTACTCAATGCCTTATTCAATAAGCAGACAAAAAATGCAAACACACAATTTTCTGGACGAAGAAAACAAACCATTTTTTGTATCAATGTAGGTTTCGAAAAAATTGTTTGCTTGCTACAAACGTTTAGCCCAGGTTGACCCTTAGGGCACCCTTTAGATTTCAGATTGGCATCTTCCTTAATTATACAGATCCACAACTGAACTCAAGCCCACAAGACTCTTCGATTTCGATATTCTCTCATTCAGTCCCATTCACATCTTGCTTACACTGTTCAAGATAGATCTAACTATATGTATACAGTGGGATTGTAGATGTTCCTCTCCCATCCCATTCTAACCAAACTCTCACTCTCTTGAACCCACTATCATGATGGAAATCTTTGCAGGATGGATCCGATGGCTTAGACTAGAAAATATTACTGTCTTCTCCCTCTTTCTCGTTCCTATTCTCTGCGTTTCGATGTGTCTCTGGCTCGTGACGCCTTTCTCCATTTCCGCTTGCAAACTACTCCTATTATCTCTGTACAAACTCTTTTTGATGTGAAAATACGACGAGAATGGGGATCCCTTCGAATTTCTTTCTCCACATACATGCATATAAGACAGAGATATACATACATACATGCATACATACATATATACAGTGCGTGAGAGTAAGTCAAATTCCTTTACTTTTATAGTTATCTTTACGACCTTTAGTAATAGTTTGCAACGTGTGTTTCTACCAGACAGAATAACCTTATAAGGGGGTTTAGTCACCGACTAGTATGCGAGAAAAATTTGAAAAAAATCCATCAGTATAAGGGAGAGGTTTGCTAATTCGTCAATCGTGAAGCTGGTCCGATGTCGTATATACAGAACGATATTTTATGTCAACTTTCGATTTCAGAGCTCTTTTTAGCTAAACCGATCTAAACTCTCAGTACCAAACCGCAAAGAGGCGTTTAGAAATGACCTGAAGCTATCAATTTGGCGAAGAAACAAAGTTTATAAAAAACCACAAAACTCACCAAAATCAATCACTCTTCAATGCTTCAAAATTTTCTTTTTAAGAATTATTCTAACCAAAGGTCGCTGATTTTATGGTAACGAAAAAATGTGACTAAAATTAAACGTCGTATAAAGATATAACCATTTTTACACGCATGCTACGTACTGTATAAACGTCGGAAGATTATAATTTTTCTAGAACAAGAAGAGCCACGTGTTCTCATCTCATCTTAAATCATCCACCTACAAATTTTCCCCCAAAGGTGTACTAAAGCAAACTCACAAAGTTTGCAAAGTTACCAACTAGTCCAAAAGTGTACATAAAAAGGCACAACGAATTTTTTGTTCTAAGCCCACAGAAATGAAGATGAAGCTTCCCCAGATCAATAATAATGCATAAAACACACGTCTATTATACATTTTAGCCCCGCTCATAAAACCGCAGAGCAAACGCCAAGTTTTACTCCAGGTAAGGAAAATTATGAATGAAATGTTGTAAGACAAGAGCATGAATATCAAGATGATGCCGTTGTGCCTGGGCAAACTAAAGCTATGGATATTTTTCCAAGGAGAAGTTTGTACATACCGAAAAAGACGTCGATGTTATAGTTGAATCACATTTATATATATGTGTATGCAGCCACAAGGGATTGATGAGCAGGAAAGAACAACGGTGAAGGCGATGAGGATGCCGATGAAGTGAAGACCACCACTACCTCACGTACGCGCTTGGAAAATTAGACGAAGAAAATTCAAGAAGACGATGAGGAAAACGTCAACGACAACTTCCGTTCCATCCCCCTTTTACTTCTTTGATAATATTATTACACAGTGTTCTCGGGACTTGGTCGTTCTGCAATATATATAAAACAAAGGAGACAATTAGAATACATAAATTATAACGGTATATTATAGAATCCCATTTCATTCCAGGAATAATAATTTCATTTCATGTTAGATCCTTCATTTCTAAGTCGGAAGCTCTCCCACTCCCCTTTTCATGCTCGTTCTCAACGGGTTTATTTATAACAGGAGGAGATAGAAACGTATGAATGAGAGTACATTGTACATACCTACTTTCCAATTAACTTCACCTTCGATTATTTTACTTCAAATTTTAAAAGACATGAAAATCAGCAACGTTTTACGACAAGGACGTTACATTTAACTGCTAGACAATTCACTGTTTTAACACTTACATGTAAACCTTGAAGTTCGTACAAAATTTAAAATATGATACCAAAGTTTAAAACATTTTCCATTGTGATAAAAATCATAGAAACTGATCGAAATTTAGAATTTTCTTATAATTACGATAAGAAGAAAAAGTTGTTCAAAATTTGACGAGGATAGCTCCACAATTTTGAGATTTTAAACGGGCAACTAATGACGTGGTTTGGCTTGGTTTGGTTCATTTTCCGGTTGAAAATTGTAGGTCTGTAAACATATCCCAGATGATAGGTGATAAGGTCTAGACAGTAATCCTGCACCCTTTGCCTTCCTACAGCATTAATAACGTACATATAAGTTCAAGTACAATATAAACATGCTCAAAGTCGACTCCCGCTTATTGTTATTGCCCTATTTATGTTTTTATATTTTTATTCTCACTTAAATTACACATAGACGAGTTAATACAGCACATTTATGTATGAGTACATTGTACACTGCACACATGCAGGTACAAATAAAGACTTCAAATTTCAGGTACGTTTTTTGATGTAACATGACGCTTGGAGGTGAGAGAGGCTTGTGAAAGAGAGTTCGTTTTACATTCAATTTAATCCATCCTCAAAAACCCACGCCAACTCAAACTTGACAAAAACATGGACAGAAAAATTGGGACAGAAAGGAAAAGGAAAAACATTTAGGCCGAACGAATCATACATGTTATTGTATACCACATGCAATAGAATTCCTCTAAATTCGTTTCACAAAGGCCCAAATGTTTCAAGGGAAAATGTGATCCATCGATCCATCCATCCAGCGGCCATAGAAAAGTACAGATTCAAAAGCTTTTCGGATACAGAATTAAAAGCTCACGAAAAGGATGTAATGTAGAAAATTCCAAATGCAGATCCATGTTGACGAAACAAGAACAAAGAAAGAGTGAAGAATAAAAATAAAAATAGGTACTTAGCAAAGATGTTAACTTGTTAGCCATGAGCTCTCAAGTCCTCCAGCGTTGTATTAAGAATTGTGACTATGTATATAAGATATAAGACCGAGTACAAGTACCGCTCATTTCTTCCTTTCTCTACAAGATAATTACGTAATGCTCCCTAATATGATCCCATTAGACCCCATTTTCTTCCACGCCAACTAAAACTCTACGCACACCTGACGAATGAACACTAACGTCTCATGTCGAACAGAAATGTAGCATATAAAAAGAGTCATAAATAATTTTCGTCTCCGCATTTCCCAAACACAACAAAACAAAAACAATGAACGGATCTTGTTCAAAAAGTGAAAGAATGAAAAATGAAATGCATAATAATAACCATTTTTCACCGTTTTTACTGGGTCACATGAAGACCATGAACACGAACATGTTCAGATTCAAGATCTTATGATTCGGTGAAAATCAACATACCCTGAAACAATACACTCGAAATATGGAGCAGCTGTCAGAATTGTGTAATAAATTCATAAAAATTTGGAAATGTGTGAAAGGCCGATTAACAATGAACAAAAAATAATGAAAAAATGCAGGATATTAAAGCCGAGTGGCCGAGTGTAAGAATGAACGTAATATAGAGAGCCGTTTGCACATTACATTTACAAGCATTGAAACCATACTGGAAATTAAGTATAATAAAGTTCAAGTTCACTCAAGTCCTAAAAGTTAAAATGTAAAAATTAGTTGGCAGTGTGTGCATCAATTTTTTGTATCAGCAAACGCTGTTAAATTCGGATTAAGAGCACTTGGTGAATAATCTAATAGCGTCAAAAACAGAAATTAAAATCAGTGCCATTGGGCTAAATGGAACGTCAAAGGTTGGCTTAATTAGAGAGGCTTGACATAGATTGACTGAGGTAACTGATTTTTCCCATATTTGACTGGACAAAGGTACTTTTGTTCGTTCATCTTCCCTTCTTACAATTCTGATGCGCAATTTCTTGTTTGAAATGACAAGAGCAAAAAAATGCTCATTATTAAAAAGCCTTGAAAATTTGCCACAATTTCCTGCTTTCATGTGAAACCTCTTTATACATATACATATACACATTACACATACATGTACTCACAGTGCATAAGTGTGAATAGAAGTGTAACAATCAGAGTAAATGGACTGAAATGGAGGTACGAAAGTGCAAGAATGGCTACGTAATGAATCACCGATAACATCACGTCTGTCTACTTCATCTTCAAGATTGCCCGGTGGTAATAAATAAAAAAGGAAGTAAATATGTATCTAACCTGTACGTAAACACACGTTATTTTATTGTGTAATCTCAGCCTGAGTATTATGACCATTATTATTTCATACGAAGATGGAAGCCCCATTAGAGAGAGAGAGGTGAGTATAAGGCACAGCACAACTATAATGCAACCGTACACACAATACAAAGTTTATATTATTAGCTCGTGCATCACAAATACATGTACACAATAACACCAACAACAACGCAAACGCAAGAAGAGTGGCATTCCAGAAATGATTTGCCGTACCAATTTTAACTTCTACCAACAACAAACAACTTGGTCCAGAAACAGAAGAACAGCAGCACAACAGACGGAGTAAATAGCAGTTGTTAAAGTCAAAGCAATAAGAACAAGGAAGCCTCAAGTTGTATAACGCTCAACATATGTACTGCAGGTGTTATTCCATGTGATGTTATACCAGACGCTTTTGTGTTGGCCATGGTTCTTTCTTTTCTTCATTTTGGAAGTTGGTTCTTACGATCGTATTTCATCGATATCAAAAAGGGAGATGGGGTTAAAAAGGCTAAGTAGAACATTTTGAGACTCTTTTGAGAAACAAGATCACTCTGATCTATGTCTCTATGTATGTACTGTATACACAGCTGAGTTTTCTTCTTTTCTCCTTCCCGGTGTTATAAAATGATCAATGATGAGGCGATGCTATGCGACTCCAACTAAACTACATGAAGTTTTTTAGGTACCATTCTTCCATACCACTACCCGTGATGTCATCATGATATCATTCTTCAACTTTGGAACCCGTATGTCCAGCTTATAAAAATGACAAAAAATCTTTTTAATGTCCCTTTATTCCTTTGCGTCTATTGTCAGAAAACATACAGCATAAATTCGGAGTGTTTGAAAACACTGCCAACTTTATTCGCTTAGCCGCCTTCTACCATCTACAAAAGAATTTTTCCCGTCTAAAAACCTTTTAATACGCTTTCTCCACTTTCTTTTTTCTATGTATGTAGATGCAAATACAACAGAGAGTATGGGCAATAAAAGAAAAGGGAATTGAATAGAAATTTGAATTTGAATTGTGAGTGCCAGAGTTTGTCACGTTTTCTTTCTTTTTCCCTTTTGGATTAAGCGTTTAGGAAAATGTATTCACGCACATTGTCGGCACACCACACACCGCAAACATTTGACACTGACGACCAGAGTGACACGAAGTATGTAAAAGGCAAAGACAAAAGCAAAGTCAAAGTCAACTAAACTGACTGTTCGACTCCTCAACTTGACAAGAGGGGCGAAGACAGCCACAATTTTAGTAGGAAATTCCTTTGTATATTTATACAACTTAGATTGCATTTGCAAGCAAAAAAGGGATAACTCACGCATACAGTGTAAACTTGCATGAGACCCGACCCTAGGCCTGTCTCTTTGTCCGAGCTGACTGACAAACTGTCAAACTTTGAGTTTCAAGCTTCAATATATAAAAAGTATGCACATGCAACAAAATTTATGTTGCCCTTTCCATTCTTTCTTTCTTTTTTTTTGCGCTTTTTGAAAAAATAAAAAATGTATACACTGGGTGAATGATGCTTCCAAGAAATGTGCATGAGCTTTTGCATGAGACACACAATGCAATGCTACCATGTTGGTTGTATTTCCACACTTCTTTTCAAAGAAACCATGAGAGATAATAAAAAAGATACTAACACAATAAAATACAATAGAAAATGACTAGTGTGGGTGTCTGTTTCACAGACAAATTTAAGCATGATCAAAAAGAAGAAGGAGAAGCTCGCCATTTCATTTCAGGTTGAACACCAGGACTGCTGAGCAAATATGTATATCCGGCCGTCTTTCATCCACTTCCTTGTCAGATTGTCAAGAGTGTGGGATCACATCAGATGGTTCCTTATCCATTCTCCCACACTATACATATACAGTCCTCAATCTACATATCGACTCAATAGATAGATCAAACATTTTTTACACCTCACACGAACCGGCACGAACAAATACATTGGAAGAAAGAAACACATTCAACTCTATCCCAGTGAGCTAAATGTATTCCAAGTAAAGCCACCCCCGACTTTCTTGATATGTTTTCTTGGTTTTACAAAAAAAACTTTGGCTCTCTGAATCCGTATGACATGTAAAATATCTTAGGAGATAAAAAACATGGAAAAATAGTAGAAAACTGCACGCGAATATGGAGATGAACACCTTTGAATAAAAATAATTATGCACATATCATACCATTGCATGGTATCACAGAGCTATCCCAATCCAAGCCAATCCATCTAAAACCCAAAGTAAAAATTCACATCTAAAAAATGAATGGTGCAAGGTACGACTTCAAACAAACTGAAACAGAAATTCAAATTTTTATACCGGCTTCTACTTATACACTATACACCTACAACCCATACATACACACATTATAAAAAAATGAAATGGAGAAATGCAAAAATGAAAAAAGACGCAAAAGAGAAAGAGGGAGTAGAGGAAGACAGAGCTGCGATAAAAAATGCGGACAACTATCATTTATTACTGTCATGCGATACTACTTAGAGTGTACTAAGTGGCGAGACATCGACATGGGAATTCCATATTCGTATCCAAATCCAATTTTTATAGCAAAATGTGTGTCTTCCATCCATTCCCTTACCCTTTCGTGTTCCTCCTTTCCCATTTCACAGTCTCAGTCACACGACCCGTTTGTCTGGATGAAGAGGGAAAGGGAAAGAGAGGCGAAACTTTCATGGAAAATGCAATAAGGACAGGAAAAGGTCCGCCTGTGTATCAGTGTCTGTTGGGACACTTTCCCTTTCTATATTTCTTCAACTCTCCTTCTATCTTTCGTATTTCTCCGAAGAAATAACTCGAGACAGCAGGTTGCAAAGGAAGGAGACGCAAAGAGACAAACCGAACCAAAGGACACTTTCTTTACCACACTTTCGTTTATTCATAGGAATATGAGCACGTGCAAATAGTTCACAATGCCCGTTTCTCCTTCTTCCCTTCCTTGGCGCGCACACACACATACACATACACAGACACATACACACACCATCACCAACACCGGCACGAATACGAATAAGAAGAGCAAACCAATAATGCGGAAGAAACTACAGTTTGCCCTTTCTTTTTCACATAGATAGTCCATTCCGGCAACAACGTCAGTATCAACATCCCACGCTCTGCTCAACTCTCTCACCCTCACGACTTAACAGCGACCGCATGGACATGACCAGGGCCGTGGAAATCCACAAAGACGAGAACGAAGCAAATAACCATGGAGCGGGCAGCAAGAGTAGATACATACATACAAGGATATTCCGCTCACCCGTCCATCATGGAACTAGAATATTATACTTGGCCAATACATATCTACCTATGCATAATACAGTAACATGGGAATATCTGCATTTGTATGTGGACGGTTGCGGTATGGTCCATTATGCAAAAAACTGGAGGAAAAACTGTGGTTCTGAGCTCACATTCACAACGCATCACAGTTCCCATTCAAGCCCATCTGGCTATTTTCCAAACTATTTTGCAAATTCTCAAAATCCACATACACAAATGCTGGGCGCCGGTGTACAGTGGTGCTTGGATATATCAAACTCGGATTTTTTCCTAATCAACTCCTTTCAATGTAACTGTAATTGAATATGTACTGAATGTCTGCTAAACATTTCAAATTCAATGATCAAATCTTGATGAACCTATCCCTAAAAATCAAGCCAAACCAAATATTATCAATCGTTATTTTTTCAACCACAATTCAGTAATTATTATTGCACGGAAAAGCAGATACAGACGAACTCAATAGCCTTTTTTGCTACGAATTATAAACAAAAAAATGATGTATGGAAAAGGCGATAAATGGCAGGATTTACTGCATATGACGGGACATTTTTTCTCGCTCACCTCGAACTCCAGTGGATGAAATCAACTAGAGTAAAATTTGTTTGAGGACACCCAGGGATCATACTGCAATATGTGAAGCAGGAGTAGTTTAGCTCCACGATCCAAAAGTGTATGTATACAAGTAGGAACATGAAAACTAGAATGTTGAAGTTGAGTGCAGTTTGTAAGGGCGACATGTTCCTTCAAAAAAGTTTCACACAGACCAGTGCACCAGCACGAGAGACAAGCAAAACATTTCCACTTAGGCACATCAGAGAAAGCAGAAGAAAGTGCCAAAAAACTACACACATTTGCAAGTAGAGCTAGTCCTATACATAGATACATAGATCTAGCTATGCAATTAAAGCATGGAGGCACACAGCATAAGGAACCGCTCACAATGTCCTTTTCCCTACATTTCTCCGGTTCGAATGACACACTTAACTTTAACCCTTTACACCACACTCTCATTCCCAAAAGCGCGACAAGAAAAACGAGAGAAGAAAATACGATAAGGAGCGCGGCACAGAGAAAATATCGAGAGGAATATGAATTGGTGAATTGTGAAAATAAACTTGGAGAAAATTTTATGGCCGCCGTTTTCTCTCTCTCTCACTCTCAGGAACGGACCTCATGGTGTGGATTGTACTATGTATGTAGATGTAGATGTGTTTGTATTCTACGCCTACGACTTCGTTCAGTAGTTTCATCGAGACAGTCACCCACTTGCCAAATCACCAAATTTACAATATTTTCATTCTCTCCAGTTTTTCTCTGTAGTTTTCCGCCCTTCTGTGTCGGAATTCACATTACTCCACAAGAAAAAACGAGGGGAGTAGGGGGAAGTTGATCGATCATAACATAACAATATCCTACAATGTCGTTTAACATAGAAAGTACAATTCGTAAGCACATGCGACTATGCATACAAACATTCAGTATGGAGACAGTAAACACACACACATTCACAGTTTGACCACATGCCATTAGGTTTGAAATTTAAAAAAAAATAACTGTACCACATAAAAAGAAGCACAACACATGAATGTGGACATGTTGTGGAGTCGAGTGTGTATTATTTTGCTCATTTCTTTTTAGAAAATTTCTGCTTAGTTTGGCACATTGCATATTGTGTGGCTGGCGTGCGTATGGTATGGGTTATTACGTTCGTAATCGTAATGTTGATCCCCCTCAACTTTCATGTAAATTGCACATTGTATTTACACACTGCACACAATGTAAACACACTTGTGTGTGTGTGTGTGTGTGTGTGTGTGTTTGTAGATATTTGGTGTAGTAAAATGGAGACACAACATTTCCAGATGGATCGACCTCATTAGGTAAAAATTGTCCTTGCTCTCCCTTTTTTCATGATCTTGAGACTGTCCCTTTTCCCTTCTTGCTCCTCTTCCGCGTTTATTTATACTGTAAACCTTGTCTATTTTATGCCCTATTTCAACAGACATACCAGTTTTAAAAGTTTAATCTGCCGGGTTCCAAGCAAATGTGTGCGTTTGTCTGTGCGAAACGTTTTATACTTCCGAAACTCATTTGGACCAAGAGCATTTCCCCAAGGAAAGTGTTTTGAAAAGTTAATAAAAAAGGGCTATAGAGATAGAAGAGGAGAGGCGCAGGAAGGGATGGGTTGATTTTTTCTGCTTCCTCATTTTTGTCTCCATTTTATTTTTTAACCACACACTTCGCTCAACCACCAGCCACAATATTTTTCCCGGTATATGCAGATCTTATATTGTAAAAAAATAACCAGATTTGAATTGTACAGCTAGATAAAAAATCGTGTATATTGTGCTGTCCTAATTTTTCATACCAAAGAACATTTTATTTCTCTACTATGGTTACTCTGGGTGCCCACATTTGTTTACCTTTATCTAATGAATAGACCTTTTGTCTGGAGTAAGTAGGTCAACGGATGTACAATAAGTATGAGGCATGGAATCGAATATTAAATATTAACCGGGAATTGGCGTCGGCATGCCTTGTAAAGTGAACACATGTGTCAGTAGCAAAAAATTAATAGCAAAAACATCATCGGTGTCCAAAAGACTACATTAGGTAGGCATTTTGCTCAATAATGTCAGACACGGGACACGGACTTTATTCCGCCTTACTTTAGGAAGTTTCAATCCTGGGGATGGTTTTACTATCTTACATACAAAAGAATGAGAAAAATTCCTGGGCTTCAAAGTTCCCAAAGTAAGGATGAATAAAAAACGGAATATACGGTATACACAAATGCATGTATACCAGGGTTTCTTCATGTTTTTAGTGCTTTTCGTCTCCTCATATTTCCGACATGATCAAATTAATAAGGTTGTCATTCTATATCTATCTTCACCACAAGCTAATATATATGCTAGACAAACATACATTTATATACATGCAGTAACTTTGGATGTATGATAAAGAACTCTTCACAGTCAGTTGTCTGCCGGTCTATAAACAGCTAGTTAAAGAGAAAAAGAAATGAAGGATGCGGAAGAACGGAGACAAGACAAATCATTTACAGAAACTATTACACTCTACTCAACATTCAGCCGTCCGTCGTCGGCATTCCTCTGTTTCTTTCTGTCTTCCAGTTATTCATGCAACATTCATTTCCCACACAAAGACCAACATAAATGATGGAAGAGGAGGACGAATAATATACATATGTATGTAGTAGTGATATACGATAGTATGGAAATGAACACAAAAAACACAGCCTGCTGCTAACTATTTATACATATGTATAACTCTTTACTCCTCACAGCTAAGTGAAATCGATAATCATTTAGGAACAACAAGATATATAGACAGACAGAGCAAGAAGAAGAAGAGGAGCGAACCACACAGAGCTACAAGCACATTAAAAATCTGGAAGGGCCGAATAATTTATAGGCTGTCAGTAATACACTAAAGAATGTGACTTACCTCTTTGCATTTTTTCCGATCACCTAGTCTATCATTGTACATATGTACATATAGGTTTTTAGCCGCTCATGCTCGTATACATGTATTTTTTTCAATCTAGAATAACTTTTCTTTATTTGTGAATGATCCATGATTAAGGATTCATGGGAATCAAGTTGGTTTGAGTTGGTCAAATAAAGAATACGCCCAAACACACAGACACACATATATTCCGACCCGTTCTAACAAACACTGGAGATAAATCATTCATAGCTATCAAAAGCCAATGTGTGTATTAGCTCATGTCGGTAACAGCCATACATATTTTATGCGTATAGAAGGGTTAGTTAAGATCACTGCCATTAACTGAAGTAAAATATTTGCGAAAAGTGACCAAGTTTTACTCGAGTCGGTACGTTGAAAGTTTACTCCCATGGGATTCAAATCGCCAAAAACTTCAAAATGGCTCACAATTGAGGCATTTAAACTAAAAATAGAGAATTTTATCATGTTAAAGCATGACCAAAAAACAAAAAAATTTTAAAATATGACCGTGGAATGTATTTTTTAACGAAACGACAACAATTTAAAGGAGCTTAGAATTTTTTCTCAGAGTAGTCGCACAATCATACAATTTACACCAGACAATGAATGCAATCAGGAATATAGAGAAATATATCGAAAAACTGTTAGTAAACAAGGCTCAAATCGCCAAGTTGGAGTTGCTATTGAGTACGTTAAAAAATGACAAGCTGTCCACCACGGTCCTGGCTGACGAAAGATGGAAAGATCATCAAATGACTATATCGTTGCGTAAACTCGCTTTTTCTTGGTGCTACATCCATAATGAGCCCATAAGTACAACAGAATACAGTCAATGTACGAGTATCACTATAATCATCATCATCAAACATCAAAGTAAACGAATGAAACGGACCAACGACCAAGTATCAACTATCCCCTCCGTCCACAAATATGTACGCAATATATATGTATCCACAAAACGTACAAGATGCTCCATGAAAACTACTGAGGCTTAGGGCAAAAGCAAAGGAAAGTCAGAACGAGAGTTACATTTCTTTTTTTTCTCTCTCTCTCTCTCTCTTTCGTTTTGCCATTAGTCCAGGCAATTTTTCCCTGTCGATATGTCTATGGTCTTTGTGTAGTCCATACGCCCTCATACAGTTCCTGATAATTCTTTAGTGAACGCCGTCCACACACACACATACACACACATACGCAGAACGCAGTACATAGACACACGTTCCCTAAGTATAACAATCTATTAAAACGGGTCGAGAGACGACGAGAGGAGAATTGAAGAGTCAGAGTCGGTGTTGTAGCTCTAGTTGGACATCGGAGCCACGGCACAGTCAAAGTCAAAGCCAAATTCAAAGCCAACGGGACCTTTAACGTTGAAACAAGGAGAGAATGTGTATGTATAGTGTATACGCAAGTACAAATATGTACAGAAAAAACCGTTGTATAAACATACAAATGGTCCATCCACCGGCGAGGTTCTGTTTCTGTTCCCTCTTGCTCAGGTCAGGGGAATAGACATTCACGATATAATTGGAATGCTCCTCCACTTCACTCCGCTTCTCTACACTACACAGCCATGTCGAGTCAAGAGCAAACGACTTTTAAGACTAGATCTGAAGCAACTGCTATAAGTATGAACACTAACAGTAACAGTAACTAGAAATCCCCCTCATTTCCTACTATTTTGTGTTCATATCAGGCATTTCCTTTGAACCTAAGCTATAACTAACACTGACTGTGTACCAAGTACAATGTAGAATCTACAGTATATAAATAAAGATTCCAAATACCTATGAACAAAAAGAGGGGGACAAACTCACGTGTAGCCACAGACAAATACTCACACGAGTCTCCCTTAAACTGAAAAATCTTCCAGGAATACAGATTTTGAAACAACAACTATGTATGTGTACAACGTACACTACAACTCTTTCTCCCCTTTGCTGATTTAGACGACCAGGTTGATGAAAGGCGATCATAACAAGAACCTCAAAGTTGCTGTAATAAGTGGCCATACTTTAAAGGAAAATGCAATGTTTGCTGTTTGGCCAGCTTATGTATTTCTTGCATGTGTGAGTCCCTTCATTAGACGTACATACAGGGTGAAATATATTGGATAACTTAACGGGATCGAGTTCAAGTTGATATACATATACACAGGGTGCATATCAATCTCATCGTGATATGCATCTATGTATGTATGTATGTATGCTCTGTGCATAAACCACGGGTCTATATGATAATCCCACAGTTCAAATCCATGTGGACCAATGGAGAAGAAAAGAAAAGAGAAAAGGAGAGAAATGAGCCGAGTTCTGTTGTCAGGTCCATCAGTCAGTCCGTCACACATTCTCTCTCTCTTCAATTCCCCCTTTTCACTTCTTTTTCCCAAAAGGTTGTTTTTCAATCGCTAATGCTGGACATCTTTCAAATCCCACCGACCGACCAGCCAGCCAGCCAACCAACCAACCATCCAATTTTATCCAGTCTTTTTCTCTCTTCTAACGAGCTCACGCTTTCTTTTCCTTCCTTTTCCCTATTCTCACTCTCAAAAACTCCTGGGCAAAGAAATACTCTGAATATCAATGAGCAGACTTTTCTTACTTTTCTATTCCGTCTGTTCCCGACGTCTATCACACACCCGTGAAAAACAAGCCATTGACTGGACTCATCCGCCAACAACAAATTCATCTCCTCCTCCAACTTTCACATCAATATCAACATCACTATCATTTCAACGTTGGACTGCCTGTTTTTGCTTGCCAGATTTCTGTGTAACACTCTATCATTCATGTTCATTGTGAATATGTATATAAAATATAACATGTATTATGTATTATGAAAGGGAGGCGGCGAGGATTCAACATCAAATTCAAAATCAAGTGAGGATTCGGATTTAATGAGGACAAAATTTCTGACTTGAGCTTCTGACTTGACTCCTCCTTTGAAAAATGTTATGAATATAATTATTATGAGGGAAGTGCTTCGGAATAATGATGGAATATCTATCTTGAATTTATCTGGAGATGGATGATCTCCAATTGTATGTATTTACATCTTAGATAGCCGGCCCATCCGTCACTTGACTACACACACCACTCCACTAGTTACACTATTCACCGTATTCTGTGTGTGTATGTATGTATGTTTATGTATTCTTCCAGAGCCAGAAGTTGTTCAATGCTCACTGCGTTCAATAGCCAGGAGGTCTATCTATGCACGGATATTTGAAAATGGACTGTTTGACTGGCAAGTGAAATGGAGCAAAGACCTTCGTGACTAAGATGGATGGAAACAAACTCTTCCTTTTCTTCAGCCTCTTTCTACCTCTTACATCTTACATACAATATTATGCAGAGAGACAAATACAGATATGGGTACAACATTACATTATACATGCAATGTATGTAACTACATATTCAAGACCAAAGATAAATTCAAAGGAAAGGAATCGAAATAGAAAAGAAGGACAGATTGAACAGGGCACATTGAGGCAGTGGTGAGACTGATGTTCGAGGAGCTCGAGGAGTTGGACTTGGACTTGGGCTCGGACTCAAGTTAGAGTTGGGCAGTAAATCCAACTCGAATAGTTTCGTTTTTATTGTACTGTATATTATATATTATATACATTGTATGTAACATGTGCAAGGCAGGGCCAGGCCAAATCAGACCAGGCTTGGCAAGTCAAGGCAAAAAGCAGTTTTGATGTTGTTTTTGGCTTGGGAGAGAACATACACACACACATCCCGTCAACCTCATCATTATTATCATCATCGCCATCGTCATTGTAATCTACTAACATATCTGTGTCCCATCATTCTTGACCTTTCCTTCCCTAATTATCGCTATCATTATGTGCATCGTATTATATAATAATATATACATCTTTTCCTGTACTTTATGCCTCTTTAAACTATGTAGATAGATGCTGATGCAAAGCTGATGCGTGGAAGCAAGTACATCTGGAGTTAATTAGTTACTCCCCTTGATTCAAATTCAAGTGTATACGTGTGTAGTGTGTACACATACGGAAAATCTGTACAGTATGCCGCGTCAAATCCGATCCAAATTTTATTTGAAACAAGCCTCTACTTTGTTTGCCTAAAGTTTAAGAAAAAGAGGCTGCTGAAAACTCTTCCATCTGTTCCCAATTTCCTCCTGTCTATGTATTTACTTAGCTAATATGTCGTCATTTCAAATTGAAACGGAAATCTGAAAACACTTAATAACCTAGAGCATTGGTTGGGTATTGGAGATCTTATCAAAAGAACCTTTTACAGTCTAGGTACAGGCTTCTCCTGCAGTTCACTTCTCAACGTTTGATTTTAGCTTTGAGCATTTTAAATTCAATTTAAATTGCATAATATATACATCTATGCATAGTAAATAAACAAATAAATGACTCACAAAAACATTGATTGATACGAGGTTATGAGGTCAACAATGCGAGAAGAAAAAAATTCCAGCATTATTACATTGCCCTTTGTACATTTACACTACATTAAATAAATATAATGTAGTAAATCGTTGTTAATTCGGTCTTTGACATGGATTTTGTGTGTATCATAATATAATGGGCCCTCAAACCCTCAAAAAGGGTAAGGCTTCTTATACATTATTATGGGTTATTGCCCATTGTATTGCTGTATATTATGAAATATTATATTATGCTGCCTTTGTATATTGTATATTGTAGGAGAGAGACATAGACAGTGGTGAAAAATGCATCTTTGTGTGCGTTTGTCTGCTGCTGTTAAACGTCCAATCTCCGGGTCAATTTGAATCGAATGCAGCCCTTGAACGCAACGCAACCCAACGATGTGGATTGACAAAAGATGAAAATGAGGAAGGATGAGACTTGACTAACAAAGGGAAAGGAAACACATACATACACAGAAGAGTGCAAAACAGCACAGAGTTCAAATGAAATATAATGGAATAGACACTATCAACTAATCCCATTACGCTAAATAAGCTAAAGGCCTCGAATGAGACGCTTGTTTGGCTAACTTGCAGTGAAGGAGCATGCATATCTAAATACGTACATGCTTAAATTTTACACTGAGCATCCCAACAAGTTGGCTGTATCTGATGTACACTATACACTGTGTAGCATAATGTGCAACAATACAATATACACAAATAGAGAGACTGTGGATAAGCATCTCCTCCTTTCTTTCCTTTTCAGCTTCGATTACGAGACCATTGTCCAACTCTTCCTATTTCAATACTCTCCATGGAGAAACTTTCGATTTCTGCTCCTCTTCATTTTCATGTTCAAAAACTTCCTATTCCCTTCCCCACAAACTTTGAGCTATCGTACAATACACATACACAACAAGCAAAATAGGTACGGCGGATCCCCGTCCTTGTATCTATCATACAGTATAACTATCTGTCTGTCTGTATATTATGCGTAATGACGCTCCAGACTGAGAGCCAAGAGAGGAGAGTCCAGTGTGCATCTGCATCGTGACGAGCTAGTTTATAATGGAATGGAACAGCAGGCGGCCAACAGACGGTTTAAATAAGCTCTTCTCCTTTCAATGCAACGAACACTGGCCGTCTCTGTCTCTCACTAACTCTTCACTTCACTCGTTGATGCAAGGCTCTCTCATCTTTATTTGTGTACAAAACATAAAGTGCACATAATGTTTAGGAGCGAGTTGAATTGCACTGCACTCCACCATTCACTACTATCCACCGAGCGTAGGTATATTACATACATACATACATGCTACTCATTCACATTTAAGTTTTATTAGACTTTGAAGAGAACGAGAAAATGAGTGATCATCCTCTCTTCAACAACTCTCTCATTTGAGTTGATGCAATTGAAATTGGAATTTCGACTAAATTAAATACTCTTTCCGTGTTTTGTCCCTACAACGCTTTTGTATTAAATCTCACAATCAGTACCTATACAAGGGTACAGTTCAAACATGTATGTATGCATGCAACAGTATTCAATGTACAAATTCAACATTTAATTTATGCCGTATATTTGAAATTCAATCGGGTAACTTTGGTTTGATGCTTGTTGATGAAAAACAGAGAATTTCTCAATTTTAATGCATAATTCCAGAATATGCGTAGCTATAAGTGGTGAATTACGCAAAGAGTGTCAGGTGCTTTCATCTTGTGCACGAGCAGCTTTTGATATTCACATCTGCATCTGTTGTCTGTGCGAATATGTCAGCTGTTTTTATTTCCGTATCACATTCGCCTGAATTTGAGCTGCAGTTTCTGCTGTATTTACTTACATGTCCAAACACAGACAAATGAGGAAAAGGTGGAAATAACATGCAAAGCATTATATTACAAAATGTTTTCCCCCTGCAAGCGTTTCATGTAAAACAGAATCTCGATCAATCCACCGGAGATCGCCGAACGCCGAGACTGCATAAAATATACATCTATTTTTGGCTACCTATGCGTTTAAAACTGGTGTGTGGATGGAGGAATTCATTTCGATTCAGGTGCAAGTGGGATCTTATCATGAGAGTCGAGTAGATTCGACAGACATTCCCACATCTACATCCACATCCACAACCAATATCATTAATCCTTTCAGCACATGCATCAATTTTATCAATCCCCTCATATCGTACATTAACCACACACACACACACACATCATACCATCTTCTCTTATTCTACGTTCATCTTCCATCATCATTCATTCATTCATTCATCTCTCTCTATCTTTATTGCCTCAACTTTCTACTTTCCCTTGAAAAACTCGCGTATACTTTTGCGCCTTTCACTTCATTTTACAAAAGAATTTTTCCCCTTCCATCGAAAAAATCCTCTCGAGCTTCTTCCTTTTCCATTAAACATTCAATGGAAAGGAAAAATAGGAGGAAGACTTTTCATTTCGGTTATGAATTAAATCAATAAGAAGTGAAAAGAACAGAGATGCGTTCAAGGGTTTTATGCCAAGTATAAAAATTTATCCGCCATGCATTGTGCTTTGAAAACCAAGGGAAACATTAAAGTTAAGGATGAAAGTGCTGTGATTTTTCTTAATGTTTTCTATTATATTCTGTAAAAACATTATGAGATCTATGTATGTATATGCTATGGAAGAAAATACATTATATGTAACTGTGAAGATTCGTAATATTAAGTGCTCACATTGTATATTGATAATGGCCAAAATATTTCTTCAACGCGGAAAAATAAGTCAATCTCTCGATTTTGTTCCCTTTTGTATGTATATGTTTTTAAAGAGGCTCACGCACAAGATAGACGTAACTATCAAATCCGTTATTCAATTTCATCAAATTTTTCAAATCAAAATTTAGACATTTCACACGCAACGAGTTCACACTCCGATTGAATTGACGGTGCTGAACATTTCAAGTTTTGAAATAGAATTTCAAAGAAAAAATGTTTTGCGTTGTCATATCTAGTTAATACCTTCACGTCTACAGCTCCAACTACATACATACAAGATATTGAATTGAAATTGAACTTGAAAATATCTGTGTGCATTTACACAAACGATCGATCAATCAATCACCTACGCCATTTTTATCGCCGAAAATATGTTCCGCTTTCTCATAGAAAAGAAGAAGGAAGAGGGAAGAACCATTAAGGCACATGACATACAAGTGCATACTTTATGCATATTCCAAGTCGTGATATGGAGAAAGCATAGATTCTCCATGTAGTCTTATACAAAGTAGTTGAAATCTGTTTACATAACCGTATGTAAAATGCTTCACCCAAGGAAAATCCCCACCATATTTCCCCCAACAAGCAGAAATGTTAGCTTGGGATTTCGATAAGAGCGCAAAAAGATTCTTCTTCCTTTCCCTAAACAAAAATATATAATTTTCTCAAATTGGAGAATACAATTGAACTTGAGCAGAATAAAACCGAGAAAGTCCATCTAGAATCTTGAGTTCAAAAGAAGGCGAAAAAATTGGAAAATTTTGTGTTAAAATATTTTTTGTGCAAACGTAACACGCACGAAAAAACTATCCAGACACAGAAGAAAACCTTCCTATTCTAAAGAAGTCGGACTTTCAACGAGTATATATGAAGTTTCCATCGTCACCGTCCCTGCATTTGGACTCTGCTTCAAAACTCTTTTCCCCGTGGCTCACACCCTCTTCGACCACGTGCGTTTTATACCGAACAAAAATATTTATAAAACATACCGTCTAATACCTTGTAAAAATTCTCCAAACACAGGTATTGATGTTACAGATTTCCGATAAAGCCCATAAGGCTAAAACTATACTAAAACTTAATTCAAGCAGAAAATTACCCAGGGACACTATTGCGGAATTTCACTTTAAAAATAAGGAACACTCCTGTTTGTGTTTGTCACAATTCCGGAAAAATTATCTGCCTTTATCTTTTGATCACAAAACAACAAAAGCTAAAATTATGAAGATTGCAAGAAAATCCTGAAAAAATAACATAAATAGAGTCACTAATATGTGCAGTCAATATCAAATAGGTAGATATATACGCATGTACTATGCTCAATGCTCAACAACAGCAACAAAAACTTTCATCTAAAGAAACAACCGACACAAAACCTATTTGTTGAGGACAGCACGTATTTCTCTGAATTTTGTTATAGTTGCTTTCTCCGAGTTTCAGGTATGAACTTGGTTGTGGAGCAAGCTTCATCGCATTGCCATTTTCATGTGGAAAGCAAGAAACAGAAGGAGAAGGGAAAGTGTGGAGACGGGGCAAAGAAAAAGCCGCATACAATAACTAACCGCAGAGAATCAAAGGGAAAACATAAAGCAAAAAGAGGCGATGTTGATGTAGGATGCGAGAGAGTTGGAGTGCACAGTCGAAGCCAGGAGCTTGATTCAAACGCAACGTTTACCTTGTTATTTGCTACATAGACACAAACACACACATGTATGTATCTTACATGTGTACATATCTTTCAGTTAAGAGCTCGAATATACGATACGATACATAATATAGCTGCCTTCCTTTTTCTTTTTTCATCTTTCTCTCCTCTCTTCTACTTTATATTATGACACTACCGAAAACCGAACGTCGACTGTATATTCATATAACTAGACCAGCAGCATGCATCTGACTTACTCCAACACAACCTGGAAAAATGTTATATAGATATCGTATAATCTATATATGTTCCCATCATCTAGGATTCGGAGCTTAGGCATGAGTTGCTAGAAATTTTCTGAGCAAATAGAAATTACATGTAGAAATTGTTCGCTCAACCAGGCAACCAAACCAAACCAGACCAGACCAGGCAGAGCACAAACCGAGTCAAGTCAAGTTACTGCAAGAGGAGTCAAACCAAACTGAGCCAAGGTTGCTCAACATTCTCCCACTACATACTACATACACACTACACACGACTACTGCGAATTCCTTTTGCTTGTCTTTTCTTCCTTCATCTTTTTCTTCATTTTGTGATGTGCAGTCGTCGGTGCTGCTAGGAAAAAATCGAAACTACATAAGTAATACATACATGAAAACGTACAGTCACTCACTCATTCCAAGGAGGAGAAGAAGAAAAAGAAGAAAAGTATGAGTGGATCTCGAGGGAAAGTTCGTTTACACAATAATCAAGGGGATTCGAAACTTTCACTTCACTTCTGTTTGGCTCCTCGGGCCTTCGCAAAGGCAAAGTCAAAGTCAACGCAACACCAACACCGCATGATGAATATAAGAAAGAAACTGGCAAGAGAGCCTCTCCTCCAGTATAATGCAATATTATATCTATTATATTATATTTCTTCCTAACCATTTGAGTTGAGCTGAGCTGAGCGAGTATTGAGCAACTTCAACTCGAATTTAGTTCCAGCTGACTTTTGACTTTGCCTCGGAGCTTCCTCCTCCTTCTCCTCATCGTTGGTTGGTTGGTTTTGGTTTTATTCCAGCTTTTACCAATTATTATCATAACAATGACGACTGCCATTTCCACTTTTAAAGTGCACAAACCCATTTATTCGGATTCGAAATATGTCGAAAGGAACAACTTCATGATTGTTTCACCGTAAAAGTTTCCTGTATGCCATCACTCCTCTGTTCTCATCTTTTTTGACTATTATTATTATTATTTTAACTTCTTTGCATGTACATATAGACCAACTATACATAGCTGTAGCTGTACCCAAATGAATTAAAAAACTGTAAAAAGAGGGCAAATGAATTTTCGTTTTCAGTTTCACCGTTGAATTATTCCCAATTTTTTCTACTTTTAAAAACACATCAGGGTAAAAGCTAGGCTCAATTAATCCTTGTGCAATATCAACATGGGATAGAAAGAAATCTTGTGAATGAAAAAGGACGAGAGTGTGACTGAAAAAAATTGGGAACAAAGTGGAGGCGGGGAAATGTCGAAATCCATATATTACATACAAAATATTCTCGTTTTAATACTTTTTAATGCACCTCACGATGGAAAAACGCACATATATACACACATACTCAGTTGAAAATCCATTTCCACAGTCCATTATCCATTACTGAGTGTGTATTAGAGTTAAGTTGATCTCCCTTCAGCTCTTCTCCGGGACTCCCAGAAGTAGAGTAAAAAGCAGCTCGGAGTCAAAACTCCAAAGTCAAAATGAAGAGAGAGAGAAAGAGAGAGCGTCGAGTAAGTTGCTTAATATGAATTATGGGCTGCATCGTTAAAGAGCTTGCAGCTTCATCGAAGCATCCCAAAACTACATTCATTATTGATGACTCGACATCTAGATGAGAGTGAGTGTGTGTGGCGTCTGTACATTGTGTACAAGTGTAATGACCGAAGCTAACGAAAGTATTACGAGCTACATACACACACATATATATATACTATGTATACGTTGTATTTCAACTGTAAGCTGAAAATGAACATGAAAGACTGTGTGAAATAAATCTCGGTCGTCTCCACGAGCGAAATGACTCTTTCATAATCAGAATAATAACTCGAGTCATTTGTATTGGGTAATCCGTGTGAGACTAACGAAACGTGTATTTATATAAAGCTTTCCCCCGCTCTTGCCCTGATTCCACTTGGATTTTGACTTTGCTAGCTTCAAAATCCTATATCCGTTTTCAAATGATTTACTTCCATTAGCAGAAAAGGCGGAGGAAAAGTGTATAGATGAGAAGAGAGAAGCACTCACTTGACTTCTCTTTCTTCTCTTCGTCTGAATTCACAAACTTATTTCACCATACCATATGCTTCATACTCATATTATATTCTTTCTTGGCTTTTGTTTTCGAAATTTCAATTCATTGAAACTTCGAATTGCAAATTGTTACCCAATTCCACCGAAAAAGAGGGGGTGTTATATGTATAATGTACACATACACTCGTGCGGGTTGTGGCTTTAAAAGGGAAGCTTTTAACATTTAAAATTTAGTAGGTTGGGAAAGTCTCGCGATTATGTACACATTTTTACACATACATAGTGTGTATGTACATAAACAGAATACGGGAGTCAAAGTGGGAGTAACTGTCAAGTGTGTCGAAAGCATTTGACTCGACTCTTCAAAAGTTGAGCACAGAGTGTATAAAGTGTGAAACAAAATGGAGCACGGTGAAATGGTAAATGACGGTACGTTTAAAAACAAGGACATTATGCATTCACAACTGCGTTTCTCTGTACTTTGCTAAAATAGTTTCTGACTTTATGGTTTTATGCATTCATCAAGTTCATACATACATACAACTGATTATTAGCCACGTCTTGTCATTCATTTGGAGCCAAAGGATTTCAATTAAAAAATGTGGCTTTGTATAACTTTTACCTTACATTTCATACGGAGGTATTCTACATACTTGAATTCACCATGGTTTGACCCATTTTACAAGCAAAGCCAAGCTGTAACGTGTAAGTACAGTAAACCTTGCAAACAAGGAACTCATTTCTACCGTCTCCGTTCTGATTTGGTTTTACCTATGTTTTCATTTCATTTTGTCGATTTTTACTTTTTTGCCTGTACAAGTTTTACATTTCCTTTCATAAAATTCCCCTAATGTAAGTCTCCTTGTTACGGAGCCTTTAGCTTTTTTAAACAATGATACATTACAGGTTACATTTACTGTATGTTAAAGGACTAGCAATAGCCGTATGAAGTTAACTATTGGAGACTTGCAAAATTTTTCTCCGAGAACTTAAGCTAAAAAGTTTTTTCTCCTCTAAATGGAGAACCAAGTGGCTGACAATGTCTGTATAAAGAAAAGGCAACGACCAAAAGCCCAAGTGAGCAAAATTTCCGATTGATTACAAAGTTTCCTCCTCCTCTGCCCGCCATTGTCTCTGGTGTATATAAGCTGATGAGTGAATGAAGAAGCACGTCGTAAGGCTAATTGACATTGTCAAATAACCTTTTCTTTTCCCATGGCCAATCTTTCGCTCCCCGTCTATTCATCTTTCCAAGTCTTTTGAGCCCAAGTGCACATGTAGGAATGCTATGCCCCCTTTGTCTGTACTTTCTCCGCCTGCCTCTACATACGATGAAAGCAAAAACTTGAGGAAAAACAAGACGATGTAAAAAGAAGAAAGGGAATTTTTCCACAGAGTTTTACAAAGCGAATCAATTAGCTTGTGAATAATTGCAGGGGCTTAATTAGGACTCGAGGATACCTGCAGATGGAGATGAATATACATTATACGTACATACATACATCCGTTTTCATTTTGTATGTGTCGCCGTTTCAATTTTACTCCAGTTTCTCGTTTATATTCTACGATATATGTAATACGTATGTGTGCATACGTATACATAGTTACGATGTCCTATACGCATTCTCATAAACAGTAACAACTTTTACTCAATTAACACTTTAGAGTTTTCCACGATGATAAATGAATGGACGGAAGAAGAGAATCCCAAAAACGTAAGAGACGAGTTTAAGTAGAGGAAGACGGAAAAGATGGAGTTGAGGAAGGAAGGTATAAGGAAAGTGTGTTCCCTTATATTTGAAATTTACAACAGTGCATTCAACTTTTTCCTTTGAACGCCTGCACACTTCTCAACTCGCAATAGTTTCGCCTTTTCTTACAACTTGAAATTTTCGCTTCCACTTCTCAAAGAGGAAATGTGCAATTATTGCATAAGATTTAGCGAGCACTTTTCATGTATAAATTCAAGTATAAATTTGACAGGCCATCAAATTTTCTACATTTTGGCACCAGTAGGATACAAAGGTAAAAGTAGAATGTAACTCATTCAGTTAATTTACTTTTTCCCAATAATTATCCTTGTCTACTGGAGTTTTTCAACTTCAACTTCGCACAATAATATATCTTTGCATTTTTTCTCCTGTTTCTTCGAATAAAATTTGCTTTGCTAATTTTAATTTGATTTCATACCAAACGATTGGAAAACTCAATGCTGACACTTTTTTCAATTCTGATCCTTAATTGCCATGTCACTTCATGTACTTAACGTAACCCCAATTTCATTCAACCTTTTATACTCCTGGATTTATAGATGATACTAACTATCAGTTTGGTTTTGCTTCGCTCTTCTTGTCTCCCTTTAAATTCAAATGACTTGCTAAAATTTATAACTTCCTTCTACTGCCCGTGCTCAACTGAATACCTCTTCAGACTATTGATTAAGAGTACAAAGAAAGTGAGGATTTGAAAAGGGATAAAAAGCTGAAGAAAAAAGGTTTCCTTGACACGGAAATTGAGAATTTCCAGTGGTTCACTTTATGACCAAGAATATAAATAATATATTAAGCATATGCACATACATCTACACCTACAGAGGATTGAGTTAGGTATTCTTTAAGAGTGTGACCCATTGACGCTGAAACTGTCTTTATACTGTTGACTGTATGGAGAGAAGCTGAAATGAAAATGGAATAGGGTGCAACACGGAGTTCCCTGATGATGGTGATCGTCATCGTGATCTTGTATCGTGACGATGATATATTCAGCATAGTTAAAGTAGAAAGGGTTTTAAAAGACTGCCGACCCATAATAAACTCTTTGTGGAGAGGAGGGGAAGAAGAAGAAAGCTTAAGTAGAATGGGAAAAAGGAAGAAGAAAGAGAGTTGTGACAGGAGGAGCGAGGGTTGTTGGGATTGCCAATGCTTTCGCCATATCGTCCGCCGTCCTCTTCCTATTTTCTCCGACCATTGACTTGACTTGAGTTTCATTGCTTGTGTAGGTACGAATATAATTCAGAAGCAGAGGACTCGAGAAGATTGGATAGTGATAAGGAAGACTTAATTTGACAAATGATAGATTGGGAGCATTCCGAAACGACAAAAGTCATTTTAGGTCTTATCGACGTAAATTTCTCTCATAATTCATTCGTCGTGGACGACGACGGGAAATATCGAAGAGATGCGGAAAAAAGGAGAAATAAATTATCGTCGCATGTTCAGCTCACCAACCAACCAACCGACCAACCTACCAACCAACGAGCCAAACCATGCAATGCAAAGCAAACCCAAAGAAAGTCCGATGCGAACGCTACTGTTCGAGTTGAACTGTGGAAGGAGGAAGGAAAAAACGGAAATGGATTTCTCTTCCACATTTCTTCACTTTCCCCTTTGACTCCCCTTTCTGCTTCCTCGACTTGGTCTTCTTTTTCTTCATCCTCTACTTCTTCTTCAAAGTAAACTCTTTCCTTTCTTATTTTCTCTATCTTATGTATTCTTGGTCTGCTTCTTTTAGACGACGACATACCAATTCCGATTCTGATGACGGGTAACTGCTGCACTATAACTAAATCTCTATTTTTTCTCCCTCCTCTTTATCTAAATCTAACCTTACTCAAACCAACATCCAAATGACTTTGTAACAACCAAGAAGGATGTATATAGAGGGAGGCAGCCAAAAGGACAAAAAAACTTGAACTGTCACCTGAATTGCCAAAATTAGAGCTATTTTTTACAACCATATTTTACTAGGTTACAACCATTTCATTTCAACATATTTCTCCTTTTCATTTTTCCTTTCTTTCATCATTTTCCTTTGTTGAAAGCAGTTTATATCCCGTAGCTAGTTTATGGAAAAGAAATATAATAAGTTGTAAAAATTGAAACTAATCTCATAATTCGTCTTTCTCCTGTTCCAGTATTTTATTTTCTGTTCATTTCGATCTATAATATACATACATAGTTATAAAAATTGGGGCAAAGATTTCAGCTGTAGGTCAGCTACCAAAATCTCATGAGCAACAAAAGAAATTCTTTCAATTGTAAATGTACGAATGTATGTTCGTATGTTTGTATGTAAGAATATGTGTACACACGTGGTCGAAATGCCTAAACTTTCTAGGTCAGAGTGTTTACTCTAAATTAACAGCGATGAAGGGACGGGCTTACTTTGGCTTACATTTACACCTGAGCATAGCTAGTTGTGACAAAACTCGAGAAAAAAATGTAAAGACAATTTGACAGTGACACAAATTCTTTAACTCAACTTCAGGTTGCATGTAACTATGTATATTCAAGGTAGGAGAGAAAGCTTTCTACAATATTTCTGGCAAAACGATGAGAGCAGAATGACTTTGTCAGCATAAAAGAGGAAGAAGATTGAGATGACGATGACTATGACAGATTTCACCTAAAGGATGCCCATGTACATGTGTTTGTGTTCTTGATCACTAATCCATTTGAGGAAATTGGACGGATCCATCGAGAGTCGTAAAGCTTCTCCTTAACTTAAATCAATGTGAAAGCGTCCAAACACATCATGCAGCCAAAATTTTGTGTCTCACCCCGCCCGCTTTTTCTTCCTCCAAACATACGCATACACGGATAGAGTGAGAGAAGTACAGTTCCCATTCAATGGTTCAATCTAAATCCAGAGTCACCATTTCCTCTTCTACAGTTTCTAAATCCAAAATCCTTTAAACTCGGCCCTGCTTTCTCCAACTATTTATTCCCCTTCAACGTACAATGAAACACTAAAGAGAATTGAAGGGAAGGAAAGCAAGACAGCAAGTTGGTCCAACTTAAAAAGGGCTTCCCAGCTGCAGCCTTTGCACTATAAAATCAAAGTCACAAATCGAACCTTGTATGTATCAACGTATGCACGTTTTTTCTCTAACATATTGTCAGTGCCCTACTGACAAAACACTCTTTATACGCCAGACATATATACATACATAGGTATAGTAACTTACTACTAGTCATAGCACTGAATAAAAGCTTGTCTATGTAGGATTCGTGGCAAATATAAAGCCAATTTGACATTATACTTTTACAACTTGACTTTCTCCACTTAAATTCAGCTCTCTCAACAAGTACACACTCTACCTACATATGTACATACGTGAGTGTTCGTTTAACTGTATAGCAGTGGCGACAAACTCCCGTCTCCTTCGTTTTTACTCCAGCTCCAGGATTTTTTCCGTCGGAGAACGATGCAATTCACTCCTTAGTACAAGAAGTGTGCACAGTGCACAGCACATATGTACATACAAAGCCATTTACAGATGGATCGTCAATTTGAGCGCCAGCTACGATATGGATTTCCCATTTGGTTTGTTCCTCATGCAGTTTCATCCTGTTATACTCTACTGTAAGCTATCAGTATTGGCCTGATGTGCATATGTACTTTATATAGGTAGAATTTTTTTTATTTTTTTACTTTCTTAGTTTTCCTGTTTTTAGTTTTAGTTTCGCTGGACCGGCCGGTCGGCCGGTACGAAAGAACTGACTTTTTTCTATTTCTAGTTCTTCTACTTTTTATTCTCCAATTCACTTTATTTTTTCATTTCAGCACTTGTTTCTGCTCTTTCCCTCTGTTTATTTTTTCTCCATGTTTTTATGTTTAAGGCTTTTTATATATATTTCGCACTTTTACTGCTACCAAAGGCTCACTTAACGTATTTCCTCCCTGCAGGGATAAACATATGGCCGATTTTATACATTAGTAACTCTTTTATACTTGCTGGAAACTAGTGTAACTACTGTTGGCCCGTAAAAAACTAAAGCCAAAGCTGAAGGTGCATTATTATTATTATTATTCTGAGTCTTAGACTGGACAGCTTTAGTTTGAACTTCTTGCAAGAAATGAAAGAGGAAACAAAAGGCGGGCAGTTGTCTCTGCCTCTGTCTGAATCGCTGTCTGCTGCATCTATGTGTGTTTGTGATGTGCGAATGGGAGAAAGAAAATAGAAACACAAGAGACAAACACACATACTATGTGTGTATTGTGTATAATATGTAATATACGCGCATTTCTACACACAAGGATATTGTTGAGTAGTGGCTCAGCATGGTTCCCTTTCTCTGTTATCCCAGCATTCTTAATTTATGAGCTTTTTCTCCTCAAGCTCTCCAAGTCCAAATTAATGCCCTGTCTTTTCCGAATCGAAAAACACTTACATATGTGGCCTGTCTACGACCTTACGGTCAGATTTGAGTAAAAGGACACCAAAAAACGAAGAGAAAAGGAGGAGAAATAGAAGAACTGGAGAAAAAATCAAGGAGAGCCGACGTCAACCTCAAAAAAGAAGGAAAAACCTTGTTGAAAAACAAGAGGGAAATTTCCATGCCTCTTCTATCCCTGGAAATATTTGAACATTAAGAAAAACGACGTGTCAAAACATTTAAAGCGGGATAGGAAATAGCTCTTCTTTTACTTTAAAACCTTTCAACATTAAACGGCGGCCAAACTTTTTGTAGGATATTTAGATGCTCTGCTGTTTTTTGTATATGTGTACAGTGTAAGTACAATGTACAGATGAAGAAAATATAAGAGGAAACTTAGCCAAGAATAGTATTTGTTTCCTTGGGCTTACTTCAATGTATGTATACTTGTATGTCTTGTATTCCTGACTACCTGAAATCCTTCTAATCTCCATCATCCTTATCATCATCAGGTAGTCATCGTCATCGGATCTACTAAAAAATGCTAACAACTGACACTGACAACTGGGGGTTAACTAGACATAAGGTAAAACACAGATCTTTTTACAACTCGGACCTCTTTACTCTACTCACACGCCCAGCAACAGAATCTCTTCAGATACAGTAAATCTCAATTTAAAAACATGTTAGTTTAATTTCCTTTCCCACACAAGGACAGAAAGGTTAGTATTGTAAGAGTCAACCGAATGCCCAGAAATCAGCTGAATTTTTTACTTAACATGGCTGAAAATACTGTAATTAAAAACAACAAACTGGAGTTCACTAGAAACATGGTCTACTGTACAAGTTTGGAGCACTTTACACGCTTTCTACGTTTTTTAATTATTTGAACCATCAGGCCGTCTGTCATATCCACAAATAAATAAAAAACATCAGAGTGACTTACTACCCCATTTTATTTATTTTATTTGTTTCTTCTCTCTTGCCATTGTAGATACTCACATACACACACACACACATGCATACATATTCACGTGGTTCAAAATAGGATTTAGTGGAAATGGTCTATTTTCAGGCGTATTGATTTTCTTTATCTTTTCTGATTTATATCCTTTGTTTACTCCTCTCCCCGAATCCAACTATCACCGTCCCCCATCTAAGGCTTAAGAGGGACGTCCAACTTTAGCTTACATCTTACGTATCGTATAAAACATAACGTTTGTATGAAAGAAAAGCTACAGAACATTCTAAAAAATGTCTTAATAAAGAGAATGTGATAGAGGAATGCGACGTACATATTTTATAGTTTAATGCTACATACATACATGAAAACGACACACACAAGAGTTCCGACACTGACAGAGACAGAAAATACCAGCAGTACACACAGAATATCTTACACTAGATATTAGATATGTATGTGCACAGCACATACATGACAACGACAATGACAATGGCTGTGACACACTTGTGAAAAAAGATTGGAATCTGGAAGAAAGGATTTTTTCCGTTTCACATTCGTATATAAAGTCATAGTATTGTAGAATAGTTGTAATTCTGAGTTCTTATTCCACCATTTACCCAAAAATAGTCTGGAGCTTTCCAGCATTTTCCATTTCAACGGTTCTTATGTACTTGACTGCGCGAATAGGAATAATGAACATGTGTTAACGACAGTGGTCGCATAATGGTTATTAACCTTTTCCTTCGCCCACATTTCCTCGTCTTGTCCCATCATTTATTCATTATGGGCTTTTTACGTACGTCTAAATTACAAGATTGGGATATTGAGATGTCCAACTCTTTTTTCCCAATACGAACCTGTTGTTGTTCAGGTTGAGGTACATCGTTCACATACAATGTACAATTAGATTTTTGCGAGGCCGAAAGATAAATGTCAAAAACTTACACGAGCTACCGAAATTTATTGGGCGATTCAGTCAAAGTCAAGCTTCATTTTGAATTCGTTTTTTTTTCAACAGTTGAGACAAATTGAAAAGGTGAAGTAAGACTTCAGATCAACGAGTTTTATGATTCAAACAATGGACTGCAATTTCAATTTCAACTTGGATTTCATAGCAGAAATAACCGCGCAAAAAGAGTCCATAAAGAAAGCACTAAATACCGCTGTATGTGTGTTACGTAGGTGAAATTTCGACATAGTAAAAAAAGGTGCACATTCGTTCACCAGTAAAAAACGTCGTAAAATAAAAATAATCTACAAGATGGAAGATTGAATTCCATAGGAATTTAATAGCCGTTCCTATACAAGAAAACAAGCAAACAAAATTAAATATAAATAGCAAGTGATGAAAAGGAAACGTCCAAACTATAAACATTAAACATTAAGATAGGGTTGAGACTTTTTGACACTGACTCCAAATGTTGGTTTCTATATCGTCAAAGTAAAATTTCAAATAACCACACACAAATATATACACACATTATATTTATTGTAAAAAGACCTTGAATTTATCTGTTTTTCTATATTTAATTTGAAGCTTCCTCCCTTGCGTCTTAATGAAAGTATAAAGACGAAAACAGTGTTCATCAATAATATAAATAATATTGTCGACTTCCATCTGAGCCGCATCTATCGTTAGCAAGAGGAGATTGAATACACAGAGGATGATTTCCCAGTTAAAAAAGAGGGGAGGGAATTATTATTGTACATACAGAATGAAGTGAAGCAGCTTCTCAAACTTAAGAATAGAAATGGGAATTTTCTCCCTCACGTCTTATCATTGAGACACCCTTTTTTATCTGTAATAAAGTGGACTGAGCTCATAACATTTTTTTAATGTTTTATGCACTATATATTTCCAACTCTATCTATCCACCGTCGTCGTCATCTGGAGCTGGACTCATAACTCTCTAGATATTCAAAGGCTATGTATGTATATCACTTACAGTTTTTTCTCTGCCTCTAGACATTTCAATACAAGTATCTATAAAAAAGTGGGGAGCCGGCCACACGGCATTACGTAGATATATCGCATATAGGCAATTGACCGGCCTCACATCCTCAATCTTTATTCCACAGTGGTTATCAGTATTTTCTCCTCACTGGGCAACTTTCATCCGTATGAAAAGTACACATACATACATATGCATACGTATAAGGAGCAGACACGTTACAGTGTAATTGTCCAAAATAATTTTTTAAGGATTTTACAGTTGACGCCGTTTCGAGCATAATGATTAGAAAACTTGAGCATCTGTACTGTAAATGTATATGTACATGCATACATATTATGTAAATAGCGTATTATACATACTGAGAAGGGATGAAATATTACACTTACAACCTTTCGCCTCCTTTGTAACACTATGTGTTTACTGTGTAGGAAAAGAGCAGAAATTCAGAGTCAGTTGAATAGATGCACACACAAGAAACACATTTATTACGAAATGAAACGATCGTCTGTGGGTAATGAATAAGTGTTTACTTAATTTGAGTATACTTTGTGTGTTGTAAAAATATGTATGCTTAGTTTTGGAAGGCAGAGTTCCTTGCAACAAATCGTAAGCATATTATACATATGCATATGCATGTAACTTCTTGTGGTTTTTCCAGATGTCAATGTAATAATAAGCAATTTAGCTCAAGTCACACACACATACATATTCATGGCGCAGAATACAGTATTATATGTACATAAGCACAGAGCCAAGCTTGTAGTCATGATGAGTCTCTCTCGGAGCAGTTCACTCTTCACTTATCTTTACAACCATGTGTTATATTGGAGATATAATACTTTTTTATGTATTATTAACAACTTCTTCCACCACTCTCCCTATGTATCTGTATGCACATGTACACAGTCTGATAACGACTGTGTTCCTTGTATAATAAGTATTTCCACGTCTTTCATTCTCCCTTCATTTCATTTCATTGCATTTTAGGGTTCCTCTACTCTCTCCTTCTACAGATCGTCGACATGTTATATAAACTTATTACTATTATCGCACCGAGTTATCACAGCTCGTCGCTTTGACTCTCTCTCTCTCTCTCTCACTCTCGCTCTCGCCGTTTTCTACCTCTCGTAAAAAAGTGAGTCTTCCTTCTGCTCGTTTGCCTTTATCAAAAGTTTGGCGGTTTTGTGACAAAAGTAAAAACTCATGTTCAAAGATATGAAGGAGCGCAGGCTCTCTGATTTTCCCCCGTACTTTTTTTATCCATCATGATGATTATGACGATTTTGTATTACATTTCCTATACACGCTGTTCCTCTGATGTCTGTACAACCAATTTACTAATATTTATACAGAATGTGAGCCGCTGTCTATAAACTATAAACTGTGTGCGTGTGTGTATACTATGTACGTAGTCACCACAATATAATTTTATTGCACAGGCCCACAACTGTATTATCCCTTTGCTTCAACATCAACTTTTATGATTCGTTTAGAAGCCTGACGTATATGTTTGCCCCCAATGTTCGGTTTCTATTTGCGACTTTATCGTTTATGCCTTTTTAACGCCCATTCATAATTTCCAGATCAAGACAACGAATGACCGGTAAAAAACAATACCATTATATATGTATGGATACCAAGTTTACGCTGTAAAAAAAGGGTTTAAATTTGTCTACGCTGTCAGTATTTAGATTGAGACAAAGAGTTTTGTCGAATGCTTTTGATTGTAAGGAAAGGGAATAGAGAACATGAGCATTTGAGTTATTGAATAATGTATTCAATAAATTCGTGAAAATACCTATGCTTTTTTAGACAAGAAGAATGCTCTGAGATGCAATAACGTACGACCAAATCAAAGATATACAATATACATAGATCTAATCCTAAAAGTATAGAATAGAAAGTATTGGAGAAGAAAATTCAATTTCCTTTATAAATAAAATAATTATTTAAATCGGATTGAGATTGAGAGGAAGGTGGAATAGAATCGAGTCAAAGATATACGTTATGCACATATATGTGTATGTAAATAAAGTCGGTGCCCTACATCAGTGACGTTACTTTACGTTACCCTAGATGTTTCATGGAATTCAAAAGTGGAGCATTAATCATTATTAACTGTTGATCCAGTATATGTATATAATGTATATACATCAAGGACCGGAGTTTACAATCTGTTATGGTGGCTCACTTTCACCATTTACCATTTACGCACAATATAATTTACGAATATATGAATAAGCAACCCGCTACATTTTATATGTATGATATTATATTAGGCGGTGTCTCGCAAAATTCCCTTATTTAATCTGTGTTCTGCAACTTTTGTTGGGTTGAGAACAAACTGAGTGAGTGGGCGAGCTGAGTGGAGTAGAAATTTCTCTGTGTGTCTAATACTATATAAAATGGATGAGGATTCCAAGCGGATTCCGAGTAAACTTACCAGAGAAACTTCATTGATGTTGGTGCAGAAATCAGTGAGAGCGGAAACATCGCCTTGCTTAACTTTGCTTTGCCTTTCTTCTTTGCTTGCTTGTTTACTTGCTTGCTTACGTGATGTGCACCTTTTGCCTTAATGTGATGTAAGACGGTAGATGTAAAATTTACTCCAGCCCCTCTTTCTTTCTACTCTCCAACTTTTGTCTCATTACAAGTCCCCTTGGGATGTCAGGATTGAAAGAGAGCGTCTGCAAAGAAGAATAAAGAGAAAATCAGATATTAACTATTTATAATCCACACATCTTCCTTACGAAACGAAAGGTATCTTATATTCAGTTCACTCGTACAGTAAATTATGTCAAGTCGTACTTTTCTCCCGTTTCCGAGAAAAATAGACAAATACTGTGTATGCAACAATAGTTCCGTAAAAAGGTATATCACTCACGACAAAAAACGATTTTAAATTCCAGAAATAAAACAGTAAGTGTCAAGCTCAATTCAACGATGAATTTGTCTCACATGCATCTTGATTCGAATTAAATTTTTATTGAGTCAAAAGATACAAGTAATAGCAAGATGGCACACTTGTTTACTATGGTGAAATTGCCAGTGTTGGGGATGCGAGGCATCTTTGTTAGCATAAAAGCTGATTTGTACGTGTACAATGAAATCAATTCCAAGTTGCCAAACCTTCCAGATAAACGTTCGATAAAATGATTAAATTTGTTTTTGATGCTTTCACTCTCCTTCCTGCCCGGTTTCCTTGTTCAATGCGCAATCTTGCTCAAGAATTTTTAGTTGCAGTGAATGGTGATAAAATGGCAACCATCAAAAGCCCTTCTAGTTTATCCAAAAATTTCAATAGTATAATGAATTAACTTATTTTATCAACATGACATGAATGAAAAGGAAGGCCAAAATAGGGTAATATTGCATAAACGGTGAAGCGAATTCAATTTTAAACGCACAGTGGAGGAATTCATCTGGGAAATTTCTTCACTGTTCGGCCCTCTAGACGGCATAAGCTACGCACATACGTAGACAGTAGACAGCAATGGCTAATGCACCAAAGAACACACATGCGGCTGCAAAATGAGGAAGAAGAAGGAAAAGAATTCCCTGTCAGCAGTTAATTTTCAATTTGAATTATTAGCTCCCGTTAATAATTGAATGTTATTTTTGTAACCGGGCTGCCTAATAATAATGCTGCTGGAGAAAAATAGAGTTCCGAAAAGTGGATACGGCAGAGTGGAGTGACTCTTTAAACAAGAGACCCATGCTATCTATTATTAAATTGCTCCTCTCCATCTCCATCTTTATCTTCATCTCTATTTCTCTCAACAAAGACCATCATCATAATCATCATCATCATCACAGGGAAAAATACACATATTTCACATTCAATCTTGGTCCTCGTTCCTCCGTAATTAATTTCATGGCCGGGAAGAAAGCTAAATTGAGTATCCTCATATGTTTATGGACCTTGCCACACGTCAAGTGCAACTATGCATGTACTGTATATGTCTCGGCAATTCAATGAAGAATCTTCATGTAAAACACTCCAAAAGCTCCCTTAACAAGAATGTCAAGAGTGAAGTAGTAGGAGTATGTCGATACTATCGTAACTGTATACATTGTACAATGTACATGGATATATACATACGAAAATTCCGAATTCCAATAAACAAAAAATGCGCGTCTCTCTCTCTCTATTTGTGCCTGTATTTGGGTTTGGATTCGCTCCTGGTTCTTGTCTTCGTCCTCATCTCTATTTCCATCTACATCTCCATCTCGTTATGGGAGTCAACTTGTCCTTTCAACTCGATAGTTACCTCTGCTACTGTACATTCTACGTAAAGACTGCATCATTCTATTTTCCATCCTCTGAGAGTCTTTCACCCTTTTCCCTGAATCAACTATAACTATGTATACAGCTCCAAGTGCACTCTGCGCTTGTGTTTCTATCTGCTTGTGAGAGTTCTCGTCTCCTTGTCTTTGTGTTAGACAAAATCTAAAATCCAAGTGTTTATGTATATGTATATGTGTGTACAGTGTACACATGCATAAATGTTTTCACATTTTCTCCATGTATTTGAATTTTTCCTTTTCCCTTTGAGCTCTTCCCTATTCGCTGCTCTTCACATCTTCATCGTACATTTATAATTGGACCGCATGCTGGTTTGAAGATGCACATAAAATACATTGTACAAGATTAGATGTACATGGATTTTGTAGGCAAATCCATCCTCCTCTTTTAATAGGAGTGCACTGGAAATAATGTCATATAAGGAGAATGTAGATGCTTCACCTCTTTCTCTTATGCGATACCTACAAAAGAGACGCTCTAAAATGGACGAATAAACTTGTACGTTTTAACTATGTACATTTACCTACATACATATATACGTATTACGTATGTTTTGCACTTGTACATGCAAAGGTACGCTTAGCCAAGCATAATCGCATCCTCCCTGTGTTTCGTCTTTCTGTTTGAATTTTTGTGATCCAAACTTACTTTTACTGTCGTTAGTCATGCGGAAATAAAATCACATTTACCTTTCTATCAGCCCAAACCTACAGAAATAGACGGAAGCGTATGTAAATAGTGGAGACACACAAGGACTACTGACTTTGACTGTTACTGTGTGTGTGTAAAGGGAGTCAAAGTCGAAAGTCAAATTTGAATTCAGGTTTGAATTCGACAGACGATGACAAGGATGATGGTGACTAGAGTGTATGAGAAAGACAAACTACGTGCATATGTATGTATATTGTATATATGCAGCACGAGAGAAAGAGACATGATTTTCTGGAGGAGCGGATTCCACTTGTGACTCTAACTCGTATAAATGGGGATAATTCCACTGGAAACTGTAGCGACACAAAACAGCTTTAGTTTTCTTACATGTATACATAATTTTTGTGTCTGTATGTGCATTTATGTACCTTAGACAATACCAAAGACGACGGCAAAAACAAAAGGCAAGATGAAAATGCTCTGCCAAAAAATAAAGGAAAGATCGAGAAAGGTGTCCACATGTTGTTTTATCTCCAGCAGCCAGACCAACATGAATAAAGAAGCAAACCAAACCAACTCATTTCATGTAGAATGTCGTACCATTTGATTTAGGATGAGGAGCCACAACTCTCCCATCCCTATCGTCATCTTTTTTGTATTTTAAACCATATCTTACAGTATATGTATGCGTACTATACATAATATATACATTATACATAGCTCCAAGTTCAAACGTCCTCACCATCTTTCTTTTCTTTCCTCCTTTCGTTTCGACGACGAAGTTTCATGCGTAAAAATTGTAGATTGCAACTAAACAGGAGTCGACAAGGGGACATGATACATGCTCACGAGTCAAGTCAAGTCACCAGTCACAAACGGGCGAAATTTTACCATAGACTTGTGTTCTCTGTCTTTCCCTATAACTCGTGTAATTTATATAAAATATAATATAATGTACATCAGATGATATTATAAGTTGTTAGCTGTGTGTAGGTTGTAGCCACGCGCTGGTCCGTATGGAACCAACCGAAGAAAGAACGAAAGAAAGTCAGGAACAAGGAGGAAGGGAAGTCTACTATTATAAAAGATCCATTTGTAATTCCAGCGCATAAGTTTCCTTGAAAACATATTCGGGTGGAAAGTCCCCCACGCTCCTTCTCACTCTCATGCTTTCATCTTCTTCTTCCTCAAAGACCTCATCTTCGCGCGTATGTATGTATTTCAAGTGTGGATAGATACAACGTAAAGTCGTCACATGAAGTCACGTACAGAAGAAAGAATGGCAATGAGACGAGAGAGAGCGAAAATGAAAATTCAAATTAGTACAAGAGTGTAGACTGTAGACAGAGAGAGAGAGAGGATCGAGTGAAACAGTTGGTGTCTTCTCTATTTTCTCCCCTCTTGTTCTTCTTCTTCCGCTTCTACTCTGTTCTCTGTTCTAAGATCGCATTGGGAAGTCGGAAGTGTAGAAAATGATTCAGTTGTGAGAGTGAAAGCAAAGATCTGACTATACGTGTCCTATGCAAACTGTACACTACATAAAAGAAAAATATCAGGATAACATCTATCTATATCCAGAATCCAGAACAATATTTACTGGGATTTGGAGGAATGAGTTGAGACAAGAAATCATCATCTTATCATTCAAGAATTTAGAATTCAGCCTCTCATGTAATTGTGAGCCTAGACAGAGATAGAACAAGACTTGAGAATACAGACAGCCCGTTACATCAACACTCAAACACTGGAGGAGAAATAATTGAATTTTCATGGAATCGAGTCCCAATTTGCAATTATTTTGAAATAAACCAAGAACCTCCTCATTTTCATGCTTCTTTGATCGCTCCTCCTGATTCTTGATGCTGGGTGGCTCTTTTTTATATTCAAGTTTCTGGCTTCAAGGCCGACTTGCTTGAACGTTTCAGCCTCTAGTCAGTTATTTTACAAAAATTAGTTTCTCCAGCCAGGCTCGAGGAACATTATGCTGCGTATGTTTATTATGAATGATTAAGCATGGAGAAAAAATACGAAACTGTAAACAGGTTGGGCCTCTTAATTTCGGCTGTACGAAATAAGAACGGAAGACTAGCTATTTACATTCCTCCTTGATTTTACATAGTAACTAAGTATGTAAGAACGGAAATACTCCCTAATATGCAACGGGGAATGGTGGAAAAAATTGGTCTAGAGTCTAGACGAATGGGAGAATTTTCAAACCCCACGGAAAATTTTACGTATAGTATACATACGGTGGATCATGTCATAAGCGCTTAAATGAACACGTTTCTTGCGCTTTTAATTGACTTGAGTCCAGTTTGTGCCCAGTTTAATCTTTTTCGTTCAACTCCACTAACTGTTAAGCTACCATTGATAAACACATGAGAAAAAAAGAAATTCCTTCGTAATGATGGTGATAGGTGAGAATGTTTATTTTTAATTGACCAAATTTTTTCCTTCAAAGTGTAGTGCCTTCAAAAAATGTGTAACTATGACAGTCCGTTATTGTAGATGTTGCTAGGCTAAAAATACTTTTTCTTGTTTGATATATTTTTGACATGGTCAAAACATAAAGCAATACTTTATGTAGCATTGATGAAATATTGCGTGTTTTTGATCATAATACTTTAAACAAACACGTTACGTCAAGATATCAGATTATTTTATTTTAAAAGATACAAAGTTCAAAATGTTGTATAACTAAAGGTTCCATTGCATGTTTTATTTATAATATTTGAAATCGTTTTCCTTGAAACTTATCATTGTGATCTTTTGCCTTTGGATTTGTAATAATAAAAATATTGAACCCACAGCAGTTGAAATCCTGGAGGAAAAAGCAAAAAACGGAGAAAAGAAAACAACCTGACATGTAAAAGTGAATTTCACTCTACATATACCTTCTCAAAATCCTGAACAACATAAGATAACATGTCTATCAAAACACACGAGCCCTAAGTCTTCCGGTCATATAATTTAAACGTTGACATACAGTGGGAAATTTTAAAATAATTAAAATTCCTTCTCTCTTCCCACACCACCATGAACAACATAATATAATATCTAGCTTGGGAAAACAGAGGAGGATTCAGAATAACTGAAGTTCTTGTACAATATTGTTATGCGTTGCGGATGATAATGAAGAAACATTAATAGGTAAATCCCATCCTCCAGCTTTCACTGCTTTTCATATGGTCTTAATAATAATAATACTAATATCGTAATTCTGGAAAAACAAATAGGAGGACGGCTGACGACTGACTGACTGACTCACGAACAAGAGCCAGATGAGTAGGATCCTGAGGCAAACAAAAAATAAAATATATACTCAACGTTTCCACTTTCCACACCAAAGGCCAGCAACTTATTCTTAATGCTTATAATTCTACCGTATATGTAAAAAGAGCTGCATGTGATACATACATACATGTATGAGTCCGATATTTATATCCATCCAGCTTTAAAAGGCACCAAAAACAACATGAAGAAGTTGGAGAGGGATCAGACAAGTGTAACAACCATGTTCTGAAACAGAGCAAGATAGACCCTTCAGGCTTCTTCTTGTTCTCATTCAACGATTCTAAATTCTTAGAACGCTGGCTTGGTTTATTCGCCCTCGTTCCATCCTTGGCTTGGTTCGTTTCCTACTGGAGAAGATTCTTCTCCCAATTCTATTTTATTCGAAATTTTGAGGCAGTGATGCATCAGCATCAAATTCAACCAAGGAGCGGAGCAGAAGCGTTGAAATTTCTATATTAAAAATAGCTGGAGGAGGAAGGAACCAAGCCTCCATGATTTCTTCCACTTGGAGTTTTGCTCTTGGACTTTGACTTTGACTATGTACTTGGCTCTAATTCCAACTCCCTTTGCCTCTTCATTTTTCCTTCTTCTTCTCTATATATATGACTTGAAAAACTCAAATTCAACTCTGGCTCTAGCTTTTTTACGTCTCGCTTTTGAATATTTCAGCTTCTTTTCTCATTCATTCTCATCCTTATTCTCCGTGTGCTTTAAACAGTATTGTTTCTTACTCTTATTCTTCTTTATCATCGCCATTGTCATCATCATCATGATCCGAGCCACGACCACTGCAACGAAACTCCTCTACTCTTCAACTCACAATGAACCCTTTCCCCTTTCATTCAACCATAGGAATAAAGAGGAAAGGAGAGATTCAACAAATATACGGTCGCATGGAAATATTGCTGCCTTCCTTCCAGATTCCACATGTATCAACACAAACACATGACTCTCTCTCTCTCTCTCTTTCTCTCTTTCAAGCATCAACATCAACAACGAAGTCAGACTCAGCCTGCTTGAATAAATATTCAAGTCCATAGCAGGGAATATATGCACAGAGATACTTACATGTTGTTATTATTATTATTCCAAGTATAATTTACAAACTTGCCACCACTCCACACACTTTTACAAAGCATTTTATCCCTACATAAACCTCACGTTTCATTGATATTACCTTCAACCTACAGGTATTTATGTCATGTTGATGGGTCTATTCCTACCCCAACTACAACCAAACTTGAATACAGTGGATATGGTTCATACCGGACTCCAATTATGGTTTTTACTTTTAGTCAAACGCAATCATGATTTTATGCAATGAAACAATAAAATTTTCAAAACATCACGACACAAATAATCGTAATTACAAAAGTTCTTTCGGCTGATGTTTAAAAGCCAACGAAATGCTGCAAATGTAGTTAACGGGGATTGACAATTTGATTTTTGACGCAGTGTTTACTGTATATTTCTATTACCCTATTTCCACATTCACAAAACAAACATAAAATGTAACCTGGTTCATAAACTAACGGCGCATACATTATAATATGCATACTATACATAGTCGTACTTACATGTGTACAAAATCTAAATGCAAACAAATTCATTCTTTTTGCTTTTCTTTTCCCCCTTTGAGTACATTGTATATTGTATTGAAATTTTGAAACTAGCTTGATATTTCGGTTTCACTACGGTGCTCTGGCTATATTTATATTGTAAAGAAAAGGGCAAAAGTCTATTCGAGATTATACACGCGGAACGCACTACGCTGTTTTTTCACCGTCGACTGTCTAAACTGCAATTCAAAATTCAACTCTTTGTACACGGAGAAAACGGGGAATTAAATTATGATGTATGTATGTATTCATACATACAATATATTACATGTTGCCGTACATACATACCAGCAAGTCTAGCCAGCTTGAAAGATATAACAGAACAAATGGAAAATCTAAAGTCAAAAAGCAAACACCAAGGCGAGATCAATAAGTAAGTACACGATACGAATTCATCGCATTGGGAGCATTGTGCATATTGCATATCTGTAGATATAAATTATACATATTATCAAAATCTATTACATAGATGAATAGATGGTATACGGATTATCCTGTGTGTAGATTTTCTATCTTGTTACAGATATTATCTAAATTTTGGTTGGTTTACCAACACCAATGCCAGCACCGTTATATGGTGCAGTTCACCAATACCGACAACCAAGTCGTGGCGTTTTCCCCACTTACCATTTACCATTTATGCAGTCAGTACAGGGTGGAAAATCATTATACAGCTGCTACAACTACAGCAACAACTACAACTAACACCAAACTGTGTCTCACTCTCACTCTCTCTTTCTCTTAGTCCATTAGATAACCGAGGAAAATTAGTAATATGTACATTACATTACGCATCTATGTGGCAATGTATATGTACGTACATATGCATGCTTTGTGAATCGTCTCTTTCCTGTGTCCTTGCATGTTTATTCATCTAACCAACTAGATAGAGTGTATCGTGGTCGAGCTGGCTCCCTCCCATCCAATATCTAAACCATAACTGAGTCCAATTCATAGTGTATAGTGTATACTTGTCCCAGCCCAAGTCAACTTTAAAATCAGATGTTGAAGCTTGAAATATTCGTAAAATAGGGACAGTATAAAATCTAAAATATGTACACACTTATATACAATCTACAATTTATGTACAAGGAAAACATGCCAACAAGAAGGCAAGACACCTAACACTTTCCCCTTTTACTATTCGTAATTATAATTCGAAACCGCGGGTTTTTCTATATTTTTTAGTCGGAATGGCTCAACGGAGAGAACTAGTCTGTACGGATAAATTGTGGATGAACTAAAATGAAAACGAGAGAGAAAAGGACCAAGAGAGAGAGAGAGAGAACACAGGAATATTCCTTTCATCATTGTAAATTACAGCAAGCGCCCTGTTTGGAAGCTCGAGCTCGCGCTGTGTTTTCAAAGCGAATGCAAATGCATAGGAAGGAAGTGTCCGGCTCGAAAAATGATATTTATGTGACCACTTTATATGCATGAAGCAAGGGTGAAAAATTAAATTTAGGCATGTACAATTAGACACGAGATATGGCACAATGTAGACAAAGATACGTACAGCTTCTCTTCTTCTTACATACAGCATAAAAGTCACACGTTCGGCGGATGGATGAATTCTGCGTATACTCATATGTATAAATAATAAAACTACACGCATTTTCATTTAGTGTGTAAAGTAAAATGTTCCATTAGTTCCTGGTTGGATGGTAGGCTGGCTGGTTTGGCGGTCGGTTGGTCGAAAATATGGCCCTGTGCCATTCCATCGCCCCGTCATTGTCAATTCAGCGTATGCATGCATATTTTTTCTCCGCTTACTTACTTCCAACGACATAAAACTTTATTAAATTACGTCGTTTTCATTATGCACCGACAAAAAACAAAACTACAGTTATTTGCTTTTTACATTTTTTGTGCAAGTATACATAGTCAAACCCGAATTGTTTCCAGACTTTCCGTTTTTACGGATCAAAACATCAAACAGCTTATTGTGTAGTATTAGTTATGATCTTTTGATCCAAAATTCATGTGAAAAGGGAAAATTCAATGAATTTTGCCAAAGAGCAAACAAGCTTATTCTAAATGTAAATAAATATGGAGCCGGAATTCCACTTTCGATTGCAATAGAACACCGGTTTTGTTGACACACTCTGTACAAAATATCAAAGAATAAAATAAACAAT
>JAQIVE010000076.1:0-58764 GCA_034698285.1 Sminthurinus bimaculatus
GGACAGTCTTCATACCTATTCTCCTTAGAGACAAGTACTTCAAGACTGTCTACAGCATCTAGTATAGCAAGTAGCTCTGTTTGGAAAACCGTTGCATAGCGGCCTAGTGAATGAGAGATTGTCCCGAGTTCTTCAACTCTACCATTCTCTCTAAATTCCACCAGGGCGCCATACCCCGATTTCCCTTCTGAGCGTGAACCATCTGTGTAGCAGACGATACCCGCACAGTTTTCTGAGTGGTCTGCAGTCCACTCACTCCTTTTCCTGATGTTGATGGAAAAGGTAGGTTCGCCCACGTCCACGGCAGGAATCCAATCTGTTGGAAAGCAGAGTTCTGGGATTTTTACGGCCCAGGAGTCCGCCATTCCAACATGGCTCCTCACCCCATACGTGTGGCTATTCTTCCTCCAAAGTCCATTTTTCAATAGCCTTTGGCGTGTGAGAACCACTCTTCCCTTGAGATGAATCTCAATAGGAAGAAGGCCTATGATACTCTCCATTCCCGCTGTCGGTGTTGATACCAAGGCACCAGTCACCAACAGGCAGGCCTGTCTTTGAGTTTGAGTAAGCATTACGCTGCAGTTATGTTTAAGAAGAGCCGGTGCCCAAACCAGGGCAGCGTAGTCGATGACAGGTCTTACGACCATCTCATACAACCACAGCATGACCCTTGGCTTTAGACCCCAGGTCTTCCCAACAGCTCGCATGTATAGTAAGCAACAATAAAATATTTAAGTGTGTACCAAAATATAATTGCAGTTATGCATTTCCTTTCATAAGCCAAAATAAATGAAAAAGAGTATAAAATAATATGCATACCACGATGTAGTACACAGTATATTCTGTTACATATTCATACTGCATAAGAAACTGTAGAAATACTGAATAATTCTTGTAATTCCCAAAAAATACTTTTGTTTCATGGGATCCCCAGCCTTTGAAACGTGGTGCATTGACAGTAGTAAAGTACGTTGCATCATATTAGAAATTAGAAGTACTTAATAGGTAATAGCTTACTTCAATAGTTACTTCACACTCGTATGCACAAACAACATGGGGAGAATGGCACATAGAACGGACAATTGAAATATCGTTTATTGACATAGCATAACAATAGCATTTGAACTTGAAGTACAAAATTATAGAATTATAGAAACTAGGAAATAATAGTCATTTTTGTTGTCCATACTTACATAACTATTACCAGTTATTCAATCGCAAAGGACTACGGCTTCGACGACTTTGAGTAGAAATACATGATTTCGGAGACTCGTAGAGTTCTCCGCGTCGTTTTGCTTCTGGTCGAGCTTTCTGAGCTATTCGCTTGCACGACCACACCGGGCATTGAGGCGGTGATACTGGTTGACCCAGTTTTCTCTTCTTATACTCTTTTCTCCCCTGACTAATAGTTTTTTGGTCCAAAATGCCCAGAAATTCTAGTCCCTCCTTGGCTTTTCTTTTGTTTTCTTTCTTGTTGAGTTCTTCCTCACGTTTCTTCAGTAGCTTTTTTACTTCCTCACATTTCTTCATACGAGACTTAAGTTCTTGCTTTCTCTTCCAAAGAGGATTGGACTTTCGCAATTTTTTATTTTTTTCCAATCTTTCTTCTCTCATTCTTTCAGTTGAAATATGCACCTGAAACAAATAAATACATACCACGAGCATTAAAATCAACTTGAACTATAAACAGCTCGATAATTTTATCTATCGAAAATATCTATTCTATAAATTTATCAAATTCCATAAAGTAATCAACAAAGAATCTGAAATTTTCTTTATTTTGAGTATTAAACTTCAACAAACTAACGAATATTATGTATTTTACGCAATAACACGAAAAAATGATAGACACTAATATATTCGACCGCATAAGTATGCACGCGAAATTAAATGTTTTCTTCTTGTGACTATCCCAAATTAAATATTTTGTGAAAAATAGTACCGATTATAATATTATGCAGTACACAACAGTGTTACTTCTAAAAACTTACCCAACTCTAGAGGAGAACAACTAAAATATATTACTTCCTGAAGGTCTGCTGTGTTTGTGTGAATCGACTTTACGTCGCAGGTTTCTGTCACCAAATGAGCAGAAAAAAGCTAATATTCTACACAATGCTGGTGACTTGGATTTGAAAAGCAAATAATGTCGTATGCTCGGAAAAATAATCTTACAGGACATGGGTTACACATGAAATAGTTTGACCGTATTCAGCTGCAAAACACATTTACTCCGTGATATCAAGCTAATTAAGCCTTTTCTCAGATTTCCAGGCATTCGATGTTCGATGTACTCTCAATTTTTAATATTTTTTTCCTCTTTTTGAAAACTTTCTCCATGTTAATAGATGGCAAACGTGGAAAAATAGAGGAAACACACCAAAAACGAAGGGTATTTACATAGGTACAAAACATTTGTCTCATCCGATAATGATAACGTACTAATGTATTCAAATTGCGAAGGGCAGTAGAAGGAAGAAATTTTATCTCTAGTCTTGCGATACATGAACTATGATGATGGAACTTATACTACGTATGGAATACTTCATTTCTGTAGGGAAGGTACAATAATGCATGCGAGTATGTGTTGATTAAAATTGTTCTTATTTATATGTACATAGTCGTGTTCAATATTATAGCAAACAATACATATGTGCGTATTATACACAATACACATATAGCCAGTGAAATCACGATAAGTTTACGAGTTGAAGGTCTTTTATAAATACCCTCCGAATTTGCATATTGCATATGTGTAACACATTTGAATATATAGTAATTAAAATTTTTCTGATAAAGAAAAAAGAGGAATAAGAATGGTAACTTGCAGATACAGTTGTGTAGTTGTGTATCGTAAATCACAAGACAAATGAATGGGCATTCTGTCGTTTTTCTTCAGTGTATAAAATTCGTTTATTTTAATACTTTGTAAAAATAATTCTATTTTCATTTAAAACGACATAATACAAAACATTCTGGTAAAATAGACATAAAAAGTAATCATCTGTACGTAATTCTATATATTTTTTATTATGTATAGGAACAATATACTTTTGGAATTTGCTATGTTTTGAAAAACGTTAATCAAATAAATAATAATATCGTACTCAAATTTAATTGAAAAATTTGAATCAATAATAAATATATTAGGAAAGTTTATGAAGACCTTTCGTGACATTTTACTACTTATACTTATATGATAAAGGAGCTACAGAACAAGTTTAAAACTGGAGCATGTCATACATCATACTACACAATATATTCACAATTCGTCACACTAATACACATAAAATATATAATTATTTTAAAAAACTTGATAAAATTTATGTTATAATATGATACAAATCTAAAAAAGACGGTCGTTCAAACAAATCATTAAAATTAAAAGATTGAAGAAAGTTCATGCATACTTTGTCTCATATGTTATTATCACCAGAAGAGTTTCGTTCGGATAAGTTTTGAAGCAGACGAAAACCAACCGTTACCTTGTTGTTCTTTCTCATCATTAAATCCAAGTGGAGCAACGGCATTTTCACTTACTACGACATCATCATCTTCTGGAAAATACTGTGGAACATTTTCCTTTTCAAATCTACTTGTACTATTGAGCTGATTCAACTTTCCATCTTCATGTTGCGGTTTAATTGGAATCAAAGCCTTGTTTGGAAGAAATTTACAAAAGAGAACACGAGTCAATTACTTAAGCCAAACTAGAGTATGCTTGAATGCTATGTAATGAACGTATTATTATTAATTGTATTGATTTCAGAATTAGATTTCAGAAGCATAGCATTTTTAATAAATATTACATACCTCTTCACTTTTTTCGTTCTTAGTAATAAGGGAACAGTCAAATCCCAAGTTTGCAATTTGTAAACCCAAACCCTTTGGTGAGACATTAGATTTTGCCCTTATAATGCACTGTTGTTTATTCACATTGTACGTCACAGAAATAATACCGTCAACTTTAACCAGGGCATTCGTTATAAGAGTACGACGCTCCTATATGAGTGATAAAGTTTCACATTAGTTTCAAATATTTCATAATATTATCATAATGTAATGTGGAAGCAGAAAACGTAGCTATCGTTAACAGTAATCATTGCTATGAAGCACACACTTACTCTAATAACTACACTCGGACAATTCAAATGAGTGACTCGAGCTGAAGACACTGGTTTGCCGGATTTCCGAGTAGATTTTTGTGGCTGAGATGACTTTTCTTCTCCAGTCTTATCAGCTCTATTATGTGTAGATGAAAATGATGACGATGATACATTTTGAACATTTTGTCCTTTAACGGGACCAAGAGGGGGATGTGGCGTTGCATTCTTGACTAATTCATAAATTTGGGCAGCAGATGACCGTATAGAAAGTGGCATGGCTTCGTCTCTATTTAGGATTTCAATAAAGATTAATTGTTGCATACAAACGCTACAGAAACTTGTTTCATTCAAATATTGTTACTGCTAGTTTACAAAATAGGTTATACTTGTGCATTAAATACATGCATTTAATAAATTAGCTGTTGTCATTACTTACTTTGCAATGTCTAAGGCTGCATCTAGAAAATGCAATAGGTTTTGTAACCGATGATGGTTTTGAACATTTTCTAAAAGGACTTCAATGATTTCCAAGGCTTTGAGTACAATTTTTTCGTCCTTTGATCCCAAACAAAGAACCAAAAACGGGCCAACAACGGAATCCTGTAGAAGGTTAATGAACATTTATGAATCCATCTTTGTTGTACTCGTCATATAAAAACGATAATCCTTGTAACATGTTATCAAGTATATGTTATATTATATATATAGCATGTCCATGTCAATATGGTTTAACGACATTTTCCCTTGTTTTTTTCTTTCAGTATAATATTATATACAAAAATGATTTTCGTTACGTTACCCTTAAAAATGCAGAATGTTTTTCCTTGTGTTTCACAGCTTCCTTATACTTTGCTAAAAAATCAAAAAAGTACTTTTGACTTGCATCCTCTTGCAATGCACATTTATCATCATCAATTTGAAGATCTTGTATGGCTTCTGAAACGCCATCGCCATTAGGATTTTCGTTTAGGATATTCGCTTCCGTCTTGTCAGTATCCATACTTCTTTGAAACTGTCAGTGAAATTATAATCATCAAAAATTATGTTACTTACAAAATTGTACACTGTACACACATCGTTCAACATTGATGAATTAAGAAATGTGAATCTTTATTTATGATTGCTTAATACTTAATATGATGGAAGAGAGAAGAGAGAGAATTTAAAGAAAAAAAGACTATTACTTTTATTACACTTTTACATTACTTATGACTTATGATGTGTATATTTACCTGTTTAATTTCGTAAAGGAATAAAATTTATCTTCAGTCGTAGTTAAGTACACATAGAACTTAACGATTTCAGCAGAAGAATAACTAACTTCCGTCCGGTCAAAAAGTTTTAACTCACACTGATGGGTTCCGGTTCATGGTAATTTTTTTCAACCGTAATTTGGAATTTCTTGAAAGTTTTTCATCTAAAATTCTCAATATTTCTATCTTCTATCCTCCGTTCTGAGTTTCCAACAGTCAACATAAACAGAGAGAGAGAGAAGAAGAGGCGAAAGTTTAGAGAGGGAAAAATCCCATGTGTCGTTTTGTTAGATTCCCTTGGTGTTGACCGTTTTGTCAAAATAGAGCCGATTCATACAAATCTCGTTTTGTCGGTTGAAAAAAAAACCATATTATTTTTCTTTCGTTCTCTCTTGTGCTCTGTTCTCATAATATTATACTTATTTACAACTTACTTAAGTACAACAAATACTTAAGTACTGTTTCATAGACAGATTTGACTAATTTTAATATATCTTGTATTGACTGCAAACTACAAATCTGCAGATGTTTTATACAGAAATTAACTTCAGCTCATTTGGATAAGCAACATAAAGGTAAGAAATAAAGTTTTATTTCCGTACAAACTTCACATTTTAACATAGAATCATAGAATATGTAGTAACTTTATTTATGTCTCCCTTTCACACGTCTAATATCTTAAGTACAAGAGAATCTAGCAAAACAAAGTAAACTAATGAGTAGTCTATTTTACTTATGTTTTTCACTCCATGTGCTAGGTCACAACAAACTTGAATAAAGTTGCAAGTACCTCTATAATGGCTTCCAAGATGTCAAAAACAGTGGCCTTACCGAATCATCATCATACTCAAAGATACATGGTTGACAGGGGTTTATTAATGGATTTAACCTTCGTCTGTGGTACTGTGTTAATTTACAATTATGGGATTCAACCATTATCTGAAATCATATCAGAACAGGTACGCTATATACCGGTACATATAAGTACATGTTAATGGCATGAACATGTATAAGTAAATTTACATATTTAATAGCATGCTTTGTATCGCGTCAACTCAAATCATTGACAATATATCATGCATCATACACTACTAATCTCGTGGTTTTTTTGTATACATTTTCGTTTTTCATTTGCAGGCCGGTCCGTTAGCACAACATATTAGAATTTTCGGACGTACTCAAGTTTACAATAGACTTACAGAATTGTATCATCGTATTCACCAGTACAGAGCAAGAAGGGGAAGCTTTGTGAGAATAATTGCTGATCTAATTCCATTTATGAAACCTACACCTCGTCTATTAATCTGGGGAGCTGATTATTCTGAACATGAGGACATGAGAAGAAATTATTCCTATTTATCTGGAAGAGGTATAAATGTAGGCTTGTCAGACACTGAGAGTTTTCAAGATGACAATGAAGAAGATGGAATCATTCATGCCTTCGGTCGAGTTGAATCTGATACAGATATGCTTGAAGATTTAGAGTATACAGCAAGTGATACTCCAATACCATGGGGTTCTACAGAATTTTCTGTCAATTTTCGTGATGCAGAGTAAGTTGTAGATATACTATTATAAATTATAAATATCTATAATTATGTATATGGCTTTTCTTTTCATGTTGTTTTTTTTACTGACGACTATTAAATAGCCAATCGTAATCATGTGTTCTTTGTTTTACAATTGTAGGGATCAATTCCAAAGTGGAAAATGTTCTACACCAAATCCAACATCAACTAAATCTTGCCTACCAAATATTAACACAACGAATGGGATTGATGGAATTTCAAATTTACAATTATTTCCAAATATGACTGATGCTTCTTCATCTCACGCTGCAACTGAGGCCAAAGTTGCGGCTCTTGAAAATGAAATTTGTGAAATGAGAGCTATGATTGCGAAATTTCTAGAAGCCCAAACTCAAGTTGTACAAAGTGTTCCTAATAATAAGAATAGTAATAATAATGTTGTTCCGGGCAGTCAACCTTCTTCTTTAAATCCTCCTGCTGTTTCATGTGCCCCTCCACCACCTCCTCCACCTCCACCTCCTCCTCCTCCTCCGATGATGTTAGCCCAAAATCCTCAAGGAACATCTATCAAACTGCGTGTGGGTAAACAGTTGGAGAGTGCTACTAATACATTATCCGAAAGAAATAATAAAGTTCCTGATAAATCCACCGAACCCGTGACACTCTTTGATGTACTCAAGGCTCTTCCATCTGTCAAATTACGAGCTATTGCAAAGTAAGAACTCTAAAGACACATAATATACGTAAACCATATACATATTATATTTACACGCGCTTCCTTTTTTGCATGCATTGTTGAAAATAACCTCAACTGATTAATATTTTTTTTAAACGACCACGGGTCCCCGTTGAAAGCTTAAATTTTGACTTCTTTTTACATATCATGTATAAAATATACTATTACTCGATTCTGTAGTAGTTTTCTCGCTATAGTCGTGAAGACATATAAACAAAAGAAAGGGAAAATCATTTTGTGACAAGTTGTCAAATGATTACACCATTTTCTTGTAAAAAAGCATAGGAATACTATAGCTACAATACTTTACTACACTATGTATGTATGTAATATGTACATAACTCGTACATATCTGCATTAAAATAGAAGAAACAGGAGTCGGAAGTGAAATAGTGAATAGTGTTTGTTTGTTTTACCCGTTTTCTGATATATTCGAAAGAGGACATTAATCATGACATTGAAGACCATGTGAGATCAAAGAAAACGGCTTAAATCCTAGTCGTCGTTTGACGTTAGATATTTCAATGGATTACCTGATACTTCCTTCCTTCAAGTTTTAGAACATGGTAAAGAAAATAATAAGAGGAAATTTATCTCCGTCTCAATTTTTGGGAAAGTAGGATAAAGCGAAATGTAAAGAAAGACAGGGAAAGGTGTACAGGCAGTAAAGCAAAAGTTGTATATAGTATATGCATGTGCTGTTTGTAACTAAGTGTATTTGCTATTCTTTCACTCTCGCTGTCGTCTGTCTAGCATTTTGTGCTCTATCGATTTGTATCCAACTATTTTTCATACACATTATCCTCATTCTCATACACTCTACTCTGTTGAATTGAATACTTTTCTTTCAGTTTTCACTTCCTCCTCTTGTAAGTTTATTTCCTGTGTGTGTAGGTTGAAAGGCTTTTCACAATTTTTCGTTTCTTTCTTCCTTTCTTTCGTACCTTCGTTCTTTTCTCCCCTTTTATAAAGAAGGAATGAAAGTACAAAAAAAAGGAGAAAAAAACGGCCATTGACTCAAAATTCACCTGTGCCCTGTAACATGTTTGGATGTGCATAACTATATACATATATATGTTTGAAGAGTTTAGGTTATGTTCCTGTTTTTTTTCGTTGTACTAGTTTATTTATAATATGTGTATGAATGATATTACGTGTAGACTCTCATTCGTTCCATCTACTTAGCGTCACTGTCATCCGTTTGTGTATATGTATGTATATCTCAAGCCAGTATTGCTATTATTATTGTTATCATTATCATTGTATAGGTATGTATGGCGTTATGACGTGATGTAATTTGCAGCATGAGGAATTTCAGGTCATTTCTCCCTTGGTATTCGTCCCAACTGCAACGTCAACAGCCCACTGAAACAGAATATTATTTATGTTTATTATGCCCGTCCGAAATGTCTATTTTGTCGTATTGTCATGTTTGTTTGTTTGCTTGTTTGGCTTGTGTTTGATTTAACGGTGTCATAATATGTCATAGAATGTTTTCTCAGTCCTATATATTGTGTTGCTCTACTTTTCGTGACAACAATAAATTCTACACTGTGTCACGTCTCTTTCGCACTCACTGTCTTTCTCTTCCGTTTCATTTCCTGTTTTCTTCCTCTTCCTTCTGCTCTTCCCATTTTCGCCCCATGCGAATGCAAATTCTTTGGGAATGAGACAAATGTGGACATGTCAAAGATTTGGCTTTAAGAATGCTTCACACAGGAAATGACTTTATTTGAATAAGACTTGTTATTATTTGTAGGAATACACTTCCCTTATGCGCATAATATAATAGATATAATAATATCATGGTTTAAAAATCTATAGTTCTTTCATATTCATGCGTATGTATAATGGTTTAACACGTTTACTTTGTCAATTCAAACAGATCTCCAGGAGGAACACCGATGAGACAACCAAAAGAGCTCAATTCAAATGATCCAACCTCCTTGATAACAGCTGCACTAAAGAAACGTTTTGCTACAATGCATTCTCCTGCATCTACTCAAGGAACCGCTAATAACTCATATTCTGAAGATGAGGGAGGAAACAATAAAGAAAATTGTAATCGAAGCCAAATATTGAGTGATGATGACGATGACTTATTTGATTGTGAGGAAACAAGTCCAAGAAAGAAAGAAAAATTTCGACCATCTCGCCTATTCAAAAACGATGATACGACTAATAGTAGTAGTAGTACTTTGACTTTACCAGTATTACGAAAAGTGTCAACTTCCCGGCCATCTCTAGACAAAGCATCCAATATGAAGAACACTTCGCCTTCTCCTTTGGTATTGCAGAATAATAATAAAGTTAGTACTGGAAACACTCGAAAATAAGTACCTAAGTGATCCTGAAATTATGGTAACCGCGATAATTTCTAGACAACATTCTGAGTTTATTTAAGTCAATTTAGTACTTTAAATTACCCATGTGTTTCAGTGAGTATATAAATGTGTGCTGTTGATGTAAATCAAACATGTGCATCATAATACTGTATTGTTATTTATTAATTTGCAAATTATTACTATTTACCAGTTGATCCTTCTTAATATATTATCTCTAATACATTATTAACGTTACAGTTATAAAATATTTTATTACATTGACTTCAAATTTTTAGTTTGATTTCGATAGCAAACTAAAGAGTATATATCATAATTCATAATATACGAAGATACAATTCCATTATGTGTAATTATAAAATAGCATTTTTATACTAAATGGTTTTTTATAAAAAAATAAGAACTGATTACAAACTTTTATACAACATTAACTATTTTCGATTACACCGTACGTTAGTTTCAACAAATAAAAATAAGATATATGTGTATTGTCATTTGTATGTATGCGCATGAAAGTATAAACTAACTAAAAATAAAAGTATTTTTTAAAACCTATAATTTTTGCTTGCTAATGGTAAGTAAGTAGATTATTATTCATAGTAAATAAAGATAGACAAATATCGGTTATATTATATAAAAGGTCTCTTGAAGTTAAAAGAATATACCGAATTTGAACCGGGAAGAAAAGTCGCAAATTCGAGAAACATGTCACATTTTTACTTTCTCCAATTGTTAGCATGGAGTAAGTAAAAGAAATAGCTACATTTATTTATTTATGGAGAGTATATAAAACGTAGACTCGGGAACAAGCTTCCCTCTAACTTGTTCTTTTGTTTCTAAAAATGGATTCTAAAGCATACATAAAACTTCATTCTGTCATCTAGAATGAATGTGTATTAACTATAAAAGGACAAGGAAAGGGCATTTTCCAAATATAGATGAATTAGAATGAGCCTGTCTCGTTGCACAACTAGAAACAAAAGTAACTACACAAAATACACATATCATATAAGTATCATGGACGTTGTAAAATGCATATACCTAGATACTTTTATACAATATGCAATAAACGCAAAGCAGGAAGACTTTTGAAAAAAGCAATTATGTAGAAACTTTAAAACAAGCAGTAGTATCGTAACAAGAGTCTATCGTAAGAAGCAAGCATCTTCCTTTAATATACAATACAAAAGATGCATGTGTACAAACTAAATGCAAAGGAAGCGAAAGTGTTTATCCGTCCAACATTTCAAATAAAACATGCCGAGTTTTCTAACTTTTAATTATAATATGTAGTATAACTACTGAGGAATATAGATACAAACATACACATGCATGCTCAAATAAGTAATCAGTACAGGGTTACTTTTAACTCTCTAAGGTCTTATCTTCGGTTTATACAAGTACCTAGCCAAATCAAATCCCCCGACTTCGAAACATGTTTGAATGTGCAATGTGGCATGTATTTGATGAAATTTTATGTGATCATACATTTATATGTCTTTTCAAAAGTCCAAACATCCACGAAATCAAAAGTGAGTGCTTATAAGGAATCTGCTAGTTCATATTTTGGAGAATATCTATGCTGTATCTTGGCTGTGAGCCATGGTCCTTTTGTGAATGCTACATAATAGACTTTCCTCTTTTATTTACCGCTTGAATTTCGTCAATTTTGGAACTCGAACTATTTTAAGAGATAATAATGTTCGAAACGTGTTACCTAAATTAACCCTGTATAATTTTTGTCACAAGTAGGCTGTACACTGTACATGTGCATACACACTTATGTAAAGAAGAGTTGAGAGATACAGTATACATACAGAGATGTATGTATAGTCATGTAGACAACAGACAGTATGCGTGAGGCGAACATGCGAAAAAAGTACTCACGGTGTCCAGGAGGAGAAAGATAGTGGGAGAAATGAGATGAATAACGAGACTTGACTTGAATGTGTGTAACACAATTTACTACACATATATACGACCTGCATACCTTATACTCGAAGTACGTATATACCACATAATAATAATGATAGTTATAATATTATAACTAAACCTCGACCCCAAATGTGAAATGGAAGCTTGTGTGTACATTTAGAAGCAAATATATATATATATACTTCTACACAGTAACTTCTTGAAAAACTCGCAACTTCATAATAAAAATGTACCATCCAAGAAGTTTTACATAACCTTACATTGCTCATCGGGTGGACGTTCATTATGTTGCATAATCTCCAGCTCTGCTACAAGTGAATTCATAAAAAAAAAACAAAAAGTAATTTACATGCCCAGATATTTCTCTATTTTACTCCGATGCACAAGGAAACACATAATCATGAAAGGGGAGGAACAAAGGCAAGTCTCCAAAACAATTCCCATTCTTCTTGGACTTTGCCACAAGAAAAACAAAAAAGACAAAAAAATTCTTTGTTTTTTTTGTTTTATATGAATCCTACTTCTTCTAATTCCAGGACGGAAGACGACAAAAAGAATTCCACAGCCTGTGCTATTATCATCATATAAAGCACAGTAAAGCCATGTTTCTATATTTTGGTGAAAGTCGCCCTACCTTTTTAGTGACAAGAATACTTTATCCCTTATCTTATACAGAGTATAATGATCGTGGCAGTATTATACCTACGTATATTGAAAGGAAATTTAAGGAAATTGGAATGCCTGCATTATGTATTCGACGTTTCCCTTTTTTATTATCCCCTCATCACTTGACCCTGCACGCGTTAATTATTTTAAAACCGGCGTAGGTGTCACTCGGTTCAATGCCTAAATCTAAAATGTGAGCAGTCTCCTATAGATAGCGAACATATGTAAATATCTGTGCATTGTAAATACTTGTAGATCTCTACACACAGACAATGTGAGATGAAGTTGAATTTTTTTTGAAATGAGGATAGAAAAATGTGAATGGATTGATAATAGAAGAATTGAGCACAAGACGAGGAGGACGAAAACTAGCTATATATATACAAATAGAGTACATGATAGAGATATAACGAGAGAATAAGAAGGGATAAAAAAATTGGCAATGTGTAGAGCTCTACTCTGGGGTTTTATCGATTACGTCAAGTGAGTGTAGTGAGTTCCTTCAACTCAACTCAACTCGCATCCATCTATCCATCCACCACCACCATCATCCAACTACTCAGCAAGTCAGCCTTCTCCGAACTCGAATGTGTTTTGCATTTCCTATTGGCTTATTGATCTATATATCCAGATCTTCTCCCTTTCTTCTCTCTCTATCTCTCTCTCGCTCTCTCTAAAAACCCCAGCAGCTCATTTCCCCATGACCATATGTATAATATGTATACTATACATTCCCTTTCTCTCTCTCTCTCTCTTTCTGTTTCTATGCCTCTATATGTCTCTCTCTCTCTCTTAACAACGAGGACCAAGACTACAAGATTCTGACTGACTAATCTAGTTAGTTAGCTACATGAATGTACAATTATTTTTGCAATGTATGTCTAAAATACGTAGGTTCCTTCGCTTTGCTTTCGTCTGTCGTCGTTCCTCCTTTTCTCAACACATTCTTGTGAGCATTTTGAGGAGCACTTACATACATACTCTGTACTTTTTCTGCTCCTGTCTTGTATTTGTTTATTTATTTATGTACACATGTTTTACCTTTGGACTGTATATTATAAACCCATTTCCACATACATCAAATATGTAGGACTCGAAGAGCAGCAGAAAGGCAGAATTGTATGTACGTATGTATGTATGCATACACACACATGTTGTTCTGATGTTTTGCATGCCTGCATACCGTCACCATCATCATGCTTTATATACTGAGTATCTACTACTCATATTCATATTCGTATTCATGCATGGTTGGGAAAAGTCACAGAGGGTATGTACATAGAATATGGAATGGAATGTCATGGTATGGCTATGCCACATGGATATTATGCATTGGTATGATGTGATATGAATATGACATGTACAATGTACATAAAAATAAACAAATATACATACAAGTGATGTCAGAGAGAGGAAGATACACACATACACATACACGCACAGAGGCAGAGAGAGAGAGAGAAGGGGGGAGTGTGGCTGCGCTTGCACAAACCCTCATTGCCACTGAACTGAAAAGCAAAAGCGGCGATTTCTTCTCCTCTTCCGCTTCTTCCTCACTGCTCCTTATTCCTCTTCTCCCTGTAACCAGCAACCAGGTCTGTAAACCAGGGTTCGGAAGACCTCGGAGGAAATGATTCGTACATATAATTTTACTTGTGTTATTTACTCATCGTATACAGAGCTTTTCCATGCTCAGCCAGATCATCAATTCCATATCGCCAAATATGATATAATAATATGTAATATCATGCAATAAACTGCAATACAATATATATGTCAGGAGGTTTATACTTGATTATGCATGCATGTGCACATATGTATTGCCATGTGTACGAACCAACCAGCCAACCAGTGCAAGATTCATTGGCAAGAGTTCCCCTTCTTGTATACGTACAAAAAGAGTTTTTCTATTTTACATTCGTTTTTTCCATATTTCTCATTCCTCAGTTCACCACGAAACTGTAACACACTGCAACTAATGTACACTTTAGAAAATACATTGTACATAACGTAGAGTTGACAAGGCAGCTTCCAATACCTAATACAAAATACTCAAAGAGAGAAAAATATATGAAAAGAGATGTGAGCACGGCATGGAAGAACAGCAGCTTCCGAGTGGGTCCTCAGCCGTCGCGACTTTCCAAAATATAATCCGTAAGCTCGTTTGTAGATTAGTAAGAAAATTGGATCCTGAATTGTTATAATATTGAAAGAGAAAGAGAGGAAGTTAGTGGAGAGGAGAGCGGCGAAAAGAGGGAGAAGAAAGGAAAGCAAAGAAAGAAAGAAAGAAAGAAAGCATGTCGATCTCGATTGTGTATGTATTACTTATACATTATACATACATGTCGTACAAAAATTGTCTGTGTGTGCATTGTGCATGGTGTCTATGTCTATCTGTATACGTACTCGGAAAGTATTGAGTATCTTACTCAAACTATATCTGATATATTATTCTTTGTACATAAGATATGTGTGTGTTTGTCGAAGATAAGCGATACAAAAACTGGAGTAGTTTTAGGCACATAGACGGGGTTTTTTGCCTCCTTCGAATGACATACTATGCAGACTATGGTATTGTATTTTGTATGGCATGGTATGGTAAGGTTTCGTTTCGTTTGTTCCCATCCTTTTACTTTTACTTTCCTCTGACAAAATAGCGCACATAATGGCAAGAACTTGCTCCTGCTGCTCCGTCTTGTCATGAAAGAAAGGAGCAAAAGAAAGGGAAAACGAAAGATTCTATACACACTCAAACACATACATCTGTGTATAATATTTTATATCTTGTAATATAGAATTTAGAGTGCCCATAATATATGTATAAACAGAAAAATGTGTAACGTCATATAAAAGTGCAAAAGCAGCATAGGAATACACACATGAACACTACATTCTGTACTTACGCAGCACAGACTACGTAGTTATAACAGAGACAATATATTATATGTATGTATACCGACATCCTCTATATATTTGTAAATACACATGTATGTCCATGTGTGTAATAGAAAAATATACATATGTATGCATAAATGAATGATGGCTCGAACTGAAAATCTTTTGTGCCTCCTTTGACTACTGGGAGCCTACAGTCTGGTAGTTTTCTGTATGGATAAACATACATACGCATACACATAACACAAAGACGGAGAATAAAACCTCTTGGCTCCATATATTCTATACAATACCGTACTGTGTATAGTTACTACCATATACCATTTTATACACTTGGTTTCGGAACTCCCGAACAGCCAACTAAACATACCAAACAGAGAAGTATGTAGTATACATACAAATGCACAAAAGCATGTAGAATTTAGATGGTAGATGGATGATATGACACAGGGAATAGCTCTATATTCACAGAGTATACATACATACATTATGTATACATGCACTAATAGCGAAAACCCCGAAAAAAGTAAAGCAGCAGAGAACTAGGCAGCACCACACTCCGACTCTCTATGGTGCTCTGTGTGGAAATACAAGTTTACATTGCATACTGAAAGGGAAAGCGAAAGCGAAGCAAGCAGGCATAAGCAAAAAGGAGAGAGAGAGAGAAATGAACAGGAGACTTGCGCAAAACTTGGAATTTTAGTTGAAGCCTTCCTCTTTCTCCTGGTTTTGGCTCTGGCTCTTGTCCTCCTGCACTCCAGCTTTCATCCGTCACTCTCTGACTTCCCTATCTCTCGTTCCTCTATCCCACAACCGATTTCCCATCCTCCACTTACACATACCATACCATACCAAATCATACAAATTCACATATAAACACACATACACATACACACACACATAAGCTATACACAGTGTGAAGCAAATGCCCCAACTACGAAACTACGACTCTCAACTTGCCTTTCTCTTCTTCCTTCCTTCTCTCTCTCTCTCTCTCTCACTCTCTCTGCGCCTGAATAAGAACTAACGACCAAAAGGTTTTGAAGCTGTGGAACTGTGGATAGAAGCCATGCTTTGCCAGCTATTGCAGAAAGCATACTTACACATACAGCACACACTTCCACACGTACGCATACATATTTACATACATACGTGAAGGAACCAACTCCGACTCCAACTCCACGTCCAAGTCCAACTCCAACTCCGACAGCGACTTGCACGTTCACATTTACACACATACATACACACACACACACATACACGAAAAGAGAAGAGAGCCGAGAGACAGTCAAGAGCTCCCTTTTAGTTCTTCCTCCTCTAACTTACCGTCGTGAATGCAGTCCAACTCCATGCAAAAAGACATTTCGTCTATATGGTCTTTCGTTAGTTGTCCTCATTTCTTCTCTTGTGTTTCTTCGCCGTCTCTTCTTCTTCTTATTCTGTTATTGTGATTCGTGTTCTTCTTCTTGTGTGCCGAAGAAGACGACATAGTCGCCGTCGTCGTCATCATCATTCAAAAAGAAAAACAAAGCAGAAGAGTCTCGGGCTAAAAACGTGTTCAGTATTACAACTATAACTACAAGCTGGACGGAGACGAGAGGACAAAAACTAATTTATTATTTTCATTCTTCCTCTCATTTTTCACGGACTTCACAAACATAACATACAATACAAATCCGGCTGTTGGGCAACAGCAAAATACTCTACAGGAAAAAAATATACATACGAACATACATACATACGCATGTATGTATGTAGAGAGACAGAAGAACCAAGTGAAAAGAAATCTTCCAAGACGTCGTAGTTTCCTTGTCTAAACCCGAGACTGAAATACAAACCTCGGCCAAACTTAAACCCGAACCCAAAAAACCAGATCCAGACCCAGATCCAAACTCAAGCTCCAATCCCAGATCTCCTAAAAAAGGAAATAGTGGGAGGAGAAGAAGAAAGGCAAAGAAAATAAAAGGAAGGAAAAGCAAACGGTAAAATTGATAAGACACGGAAGGGAAAGACGTATATATGATGAAGACGAGACAGTGACATGACACAGCAAGGATCTCTTTGGATAAGTGGAAACAACTAACAACCAACAATTCAATTATATACAAACAAAATCCTTGTGATTCTATTTCTCCGTCTTGGTGTGTGTGCCTCTCTCTCTCCCTCTCTTTCCCTTGTCTCCTTTTCTCCCGCCTCACACACATACACACACACACACACACATAACCGCTGAGCACTAACAGCAACATTTTTCCTGTTTGTCGGCTGACTGACTGCCACACTCTCCCAATACAACGGCTGCTACAACGTAGTAGGATCTAAATCCAAATCGGAATCCAAAAATCCAAACCCGAGCCTGAATCTGTTTGTGGTTGTGAGTGAGTGAGAAAATAAGATAAAATAAAAATAAAAGAAAAAGCAAGAAAAGGTTGAACCCGGAAAAGGATAGTGGAAGAAAGGATAGGGGAGAAAAAACGTGGAGCATGCATATTTTAATATTATTATCATCTATTTACGAGTCTCCTTCAAAGACACCCATTTTTTCAACAAGTTTCTCCTCTTCCACCTCCTCCTACTCTTCCTACTCCTTCACCTCCAACTTCAACCCCTCCTGTTCTTCTTTTTCTTCTACTACTACTACTTCTTCCCTCACCAATCCGTCAATTCCAACTCAAACCCAAGGGTTGTGATGGTGTGGTGAAATTTGTGCAAATTATATTGTCATTGCCATCACTATTATTGCTATTATTATATATTTATTATCGTTATGAGTCGTATGCACGAGGATTCAACAGTCAAAGTTCCACGACGTCGTTCAGCGACGTTGTCATCGTTAATCTGAGATAGAAATCACCAATTATTTTGGCATTTTGATTTGAGTGTCTCAGCCAGACTGGAAAAGTATTAAGGCCGCTACATATATAAATACGATACACATAAATAATAATATAAATACCTGTATATTACAATATATACCTATGTATACATATTCATATGATACATAAAATCCGTTTATTGTTCAGGTAAATATTTAGTCTTCTATCTCTCCGTGTTTTGTGCTCTATTATACATACAACATATATAAACTGCTGTTTGGTGTTCAATTTAACTTTTGTTGTTGTTGTCGTTGCCGTCGTCGTCGTTTTTGTGAGATTGTGGAGCTCAATTTGTGATTTGTATTGTCATTCTCATTGTCATTGTCCTCAATCTCCTCTTCTCCTCTTCAATCGATAATAACAGTAATAATAATAATACTACAATTTATATGCATATATATACAAAATAAACAACACATAGTAATAATAATAATAATAATATATATTATAAAATATACATATATGTACATGTGCAATATGAGGAGAAGGGCAAGCAAACTCACAGGATAAAGATATATGATACATGCATAAATACGATACAGTATATCTATAATTCAATATACATAATCTTACTATACATGCATACATACATGCTGTATGATGTTATGAGAGACGACAGTTTATGAGGGGGAACTATATATGAAAGAATTTTAAATTGAATGTTTATCTCTCTCAGGCAACACATTCAGAGACATATCCACTCCTTCGTTTCCTCTCTCTCTCTCTCTCCCTCTGTTACACACTGCCAACGGATTTTGAGTGAAAGATTCAAATAAAAATAGACATGAATTGACAACCGTATACAACAAGAGTATTATACATATTAAATATAATATTAGAGACACGCATATATGTATACACTATATATTATACAATATATAAATAACACACTGACAAACCTTCAGTCGTCTTCGTGGGAGTGCAAAAGTTGACTGTACATACATATATGTATACATACATGTTGAGCACGACGACGACGACGAAGAGGAGGAGGACAAAGTGACAGTTAAAATTTGTGCGGGTGCTGCTCTTTCTCACATAATTTTCCCTGTCATCATCGTGCTCATCATCTGAGAAATTTTCATAATGGGACATGTAAAGGGAAAAATTATTTTGGACAGCGCCAATTCAATTACAAGCAAAAGTTGAACAAGTGCAAGAAGAAAAAAAAGAAGTGTTCCGTTCTTTGTAGAAGCATAATATAACATATAAAATATTAGTACCCTATAATAAAAATAATAATCCATTGTATAATAAAAATAAAAATATTACTATTATGATGACTATTATCATGCAGAGAAAACCAGTGGACTAACTTCAGTGTACCCATAGAATGGGCCAAATGATCAATATTAAGCCATTTATTATTATTACTACCGACTTGTTATTGTTGTTGTTCCTACTTCCGCGGACACAAAGGGAAAGCTGAGGCCGATTTCGTTGAATCCGGTAAGTCATAAAATGTAAAACCAGTTCAATAAATCTAATGTTGAGACGCCTGTATAGAAATACAATATGAGTAGACATGTACAGATATTAGACATGGAGATACATAGATAGATAGATGGATGGATGGGTAGAAACAGAAATACATGTATATAAATAGAAATACAAAAGGGAGAGCAACATAAATAGAGTTCCTATAGACAGATTTATGTAGACGATGAAATGAAAGACAGGGAGACGAAAGAAGAGACGAGATTGAATAGAGGAATAAAATAGCGAAATGGTTGAATTACCGAGTTACTGAGTTACAGCTAGTGGTCATTCACTACTAATCGTAAGACTACTCATCGCTGGGTAAAAGCACAGTAAGAGGAGTTAGACAAATTGAAAGAGAGAGAGAGAGAGGAAGAGAAATACTAGCCATAAGCGCATACTGTATGAAACCATACACCAAGTAAGTATATAGATACATATTAGTTAGATGTAGTCTAGTAATATCCTCGATTCTCAAGAGCTCATTACTAATTAGTTTCCTACTCAGCGACCACTACTCAGAATAAGAATTGTCCCTGAGGAGCTCACATAGACACAGACAGAGAACGAGAGGTAGAGGTAGGAAGATGTACATTGCTATTATTTACGCTACGGGCTGATGGATTCTTCCCCTGCTTTACAAATACAATATACAATACAAGTGCAAATACAAGAACTAGTACGAGTGAGAGTACGAGTACCAGTACGACGACGAGTACAAATACAAATATCTAACAAGTACAGATAGTTACAAGCACCAGGGCAAGTACACGTTTATCCTGTGTACAGTGTATGTATGTACAGGAGGCTTGACATTTTCATTCCCGTTCGTTCCACTTTCACCAGCAGGAAAACAAAGGGAAAGCAGGGGCGAAAAATTGTGACTGGTCATTGGGTCATTGTACACTGTACACTTACATACTTGTTTACTCTCACTTTCTCTCTCCCTCTTTTCTTCCCGCACTCCATATTCAATTGTCAATGTAAAGGAAGTGTATTCCCGTGTACTGTACTGTACACAGTACACATTGTGCAATACAAATATGTATCGGTTGGATTGAACCAGCTTGAGAATCGGCAAGTGTCAAATAAAATGGCCACATTTTCTCGAAATTTCTCTCTTATTCTCCTATTTATAGACTCAAATTCCAATTACATTTACGGCGTAAATTGGTATACCTATGTATAACGTAGGTATAACTTACAATTTGACTCGCACAGTGGAACATTGTATTGTAAGTATCTACTTCATTGTAAATGGTAAAGATTTGTGCAGTGTTTTGTAAAAGGCGTTTATCAAGTATAAGTAGTAGCTGCAAATCTTTCCCCTATACACAGAAAATAAGTAAACAGTAAAAAGTCGTCCCAATTTCCCCGTCCTTGCAATAAAATTGAAAAATTTCTACATCTTTTAATTCTACCAGCCAAAACAGAAACAAAATAGAGCCGTAAAGCCGACTTAAAAAAGAGTAAAAAACTAGAGCTAGTGTAAGTAATTTTTAAACCCATCAAAGATTCAAGGAAATCGCAGGTGTGAATCTCAGTAGGAAAAATTGTCTTCATTCATTTTCCATTTGCCGTGTCTGTAGTTACTTGAGCGTAAATCGGCATACGAAAGGGTAAATTTTGGATGTAATGTAGTGTATAAACATTTACATTTTATTTATTTAGATCTTCCGCCAGCTCATTTGCCATAGCTTATATAGCTTAATTCATATTAGTCCACGTTTCTCCAGTGGGTCACACGTTCAATGTACAAAAAAAGAAAGGTGAAACATATGTTCCTAGCACGTACGGGCATCACCGTACTCTAACTACATTCATTATTATATGTACAGAATACACTATGTTTTACGGAGAACCGTAGCATAACCTAATGTAAACCTCCATCACGACTGCCATTTAATGGCGAGGGAACAAAAGGAGAGAGTGGCTGAATGTTGAATGTACACACACACACACACACACAGTAGTAGTAGTAGTTGCTCCTTCTGCTCACATATTTATACAATGTACACTTATGGGTTATACATTGTATTGTATTATGTGGGTAATGGCTTAGCCAACTATCAACTCCCACCTACCACACACATCACATCACATCACACATTACACATCACACACACACGCACACACACACATTCAACATTCAATATTGAGAGCACATTTCATTGTATGTATGTATGCACAGCACACGTCATTGTACCATGGAAAAAAGAATAGAATAAAGGTGAATAGAAAATAATGGCAAAAGGTAGGAGAGCAAGAGAGAAAGAGAAAGAAAGAAAGAGTGTGTGTGGTGTGTGTGAGCGAGGAAAAAGTAGGTGATTTGACAGAGCCAAAGTGTAAGTGTATTAGGCTGCCTCGTCGATTTATTTATTTACGAACACATTATATTACAGTTACACAGTTACAGTTACTATTAATGCAGGAGCCTGGACATATGAGCATGAACAGGAGCAGAACATGAACATGAACATCATGACGGAATTGTTGTGGAATGGAGAACAATCACAAGTTGTTCTCCTCTCTGCTCAGCATTCCCTGTTCCCTGTTCACTGTTCTGTTCACTCTGTTTTGCTGACAGGGTGGTTGACTGAGGGTGTGTCGCTACGGTCGTTTCTTGAATTTCTCTACTTTTCATGTATGATTTTCCATTTGATAAATATTGTGTGGTTGAATGAAAGCAGAAAGAATGGAGCAAGATAGAGTAGGAGAAAAAGAAAGAAAGAAAGAAAGAAAAGGGGTAGAATAAAGCAAGAAAAGGGATAAAAGTATAAGTGGGCCAATGTGAACTATATACATATGTTGTTAGATTACGTCACTGCTCACTCGGTCAATCGGTCCTAGTTTCGCTCTTTCATTCTACACATACACACACACATACACATGGTGAATAGCCAAGTTCTTCGCGTTCGCCAACTACAGTAGAGGAACTACTTTCTCTTTCTTTCCCTCTCCTTTCTCCGCTCCTGCTGGAACTCTACAGTAATGTCCCAATGGAAAGCGAGAGTTCATCAACCTCATTTCTTCAGCCTGCACCATCTCCGCACACACACACACACACTCACAGGCACCGCGCCACCCTCGTTCCATTCTCCTGCTCTCCAGCACCAGCAGCAGCAGGCAGGCAGTGTGTTCTTCTTCTTCTATTGTACATGAGCATCTCCGTGTCTCCATGGCCTCACTTTTACCCGTGGAAAATACCACCAAAACTAAACCTAACCCTATTGTCTACATCACTCTAGTTTCTTTCCCTATACATATATATGTATCACTTGCCCTATATTGTATCTGTATGCTGATCGTATTCACATATTATGCTAAGCATGCCTTTCTCTTTCTCTCTCCTCCTTTTCCTTCCGTTTGCTTTAATGTTTAACCAGTGAGCCGTTATACCGTTCAATATGATATCATATCGACAAATTTTGGAAAATCAGTTCACTACTCAATTCCTCGTTCCGTGTTCCGTGTTCACTCTCAGCCCTAGCCTCAGTCTCGGTCTCGATCTCGGTCTCCGTGTCAGCTCAGTGCTGAGTTTCATGCCAAAATCTTGACTCTTCCCACAAATCCGTGTACCACGTACATCGTACATATTACGCATACATTCATACATACATACATGCATATTTTATTTATGCATGGAAAAGCCAATCAGTTTGACTGTGTGGGTCTACATTTTGAGACTTTTACGATATATTCCAACTAATGACACATTATTAACTACAGGCATCGCCGTATAAATACCGGCGAGCTTATGTATTAATTTCAAGTTGAGCTCAGTTCAACTGCATGAGCTCAGATGAGTTGAGAGTGAAATTGAGCTGAAGCTGAATTGAAGTTGAATTGAGTTGAGTTGAGTTGGTGCTGGAGTTTTTCCCACGTTGCCTTGGTACACATGAATATGAATACGAAACGAACGAAACATACATACATACATACATACGTATGTAAAGCAAGTTTTCTCCATGTTCAAGCCAAGCCAAACCGAACCAAAACGAAGCCAGGGAAGATTAGTAAGGAGCGGTTTTGTATTATGCCAAAAGGACCAAGATGTATGTATGTATGTGTGTATATTGTTAGATTATATATTATATGCGTATGGCGTACATTGTACTCATATATTTTCGAGTGAGATGGAGATTAGATAGATGAAGGGATTTAGAAAGTAGATCGCACCCGATTAGGTATACACATACATGTACAAGCACACACGTACACAGAGGACTGAGTCTTAGTTACTCCAAACTCGGAGCAAAGTATCAAACTCAGAGGAGAGCGAGAGCGAAAGCAAAAGCAAAGCCGAGGATGAGGATAAGGATGGCCAAAAAGGAGAAGTAGAAGAAGAAGAAGAAGGTACAACAAGCAAAGCGCAATCAAAATCACAACGGAAGCATCACATCCAGCAGTGGATTTCTGGGCTATAGAAGAAGCAGAAGAAGAAACGGGAAGAGAAATAGTGTACCAAGCCATCATATCCGCCAAGAGGATCTCTAACTCAAATTACTATTACGATTACGGTACTATAAAGCCAAGCCACGTCTGTAGCCTTGTAAACCATACACACTTTTATCCATTTACTTAATACTTGTATAGCTCCAGAATGTAGAAGAGAACCTCTTACCTGTTCTCCTTCTACAACCTCCATCTCATCTCTCTGTTTGTCGTCGTCGTCGTCTTCTGCTCCTTCTTTTTCTTGCTTTAATTCTTGTTCCTCTTAGTTTTCCTCAGCATTCTTCTTGCTCCTCGTCTTACACAGTTTTAGCCTTTTTTAGCTCACCGCGCGCTCTCTCTTTCTCTATCCTGCAAGTATCCCTCTCGTGTACTTAGCTTCTAATCAAAATCTAATGATGTCTTCACAACTATACGAAGACATATTTATTCCCCAGTTCCCCCGACACATCCTCTTTCTTTTTGCTCGCTCGCTTGCTCGCCCGTTTGCTCTCACTCTCTGTTTCCACAGTTCTGCCTCGTCTCTCTCACCCATATAAATAATCCTTTGTTCAGAGACGGAGACAGAAGCGAAAACTAAGACAGACCCAGAAAGAATGAGTTAAAGAACCCAGAACCCAGAATTTCGATGCTTTCTCTGGATTTTCTGGGGAGAGAAGAATACAGTTACACATATGCTGTCACATGAAAGTGTAGCGTAGAATGGGGAAAAATTTCACGCTTATATATCACCACCAAAACCACTATCGCATCATCATTTTCTGTAGCAGCGGCAGCAGTATTGTACAATATTATTTTTTCTATTGTATTGTATTTTATACTTTGTTTTCTTTCCGCTGTCACTACTTGAATCGAATTGTTTTTCTTTCCTTTCTTTTCTGCTCTCAACTCTTCTTTTTCTTCTTCTTCTCCTCTTCGTCTTTGTCGTTTTTGCTGCGAGCTGGGAGTGAAACCGAGCGCCATAGAATCGCAATTACAGATGTGAGAGCTCATGAGAGACTTGTAACGTGAACATGGGAAATGTGAGCTGTTTGTCCCAGGGTGTGTATGTATATAATGTATAGTATATTGCACATTAAAAGGTGGATAAAAGGAAAGGTGAAAGGAATGATCTATGAGATTTTCAAGACGAAAAAATGTAAAAAAAAATTGGAAGACAAAGTACATGGAAAATGTAGGACAAAATAACGAAGGAATTTGAGAACAAATCGAAGTTTTTTGAGTAACTATAGCAAAAAATTTAGCAATTCGTGACACTGCCAAAGTGAACATTTTGTGTAACAGTCAGGTCTATTGAAATCGTTAACATAGCCAGTTTAAGCTAATAAATGACCATTTTGGACTGTAAAGGTTAAATTAAACAAATTGAAGACAGGATCGGATTTCTAAGCATGCAAATTGTCAACTAGAATCAAGGTCGCTTGATTATTTGTGGAATACAAATAAAACGAAGGGTCTAAAATAGAAGCGGTCGAGTTAAATTGAAAGATTCTGGGTGTAAAAATAGAAGGGAGTAACATTGAACCAAGTATTGAGTTTATGTTTAAACAGTGCATTGAAGGTGAATGTACTTATGTATATTACATTGACAACTCTATTTAATTATCAATGCATACACATGCCGACACATAATACCCCGTTCTGTTGAGAAACTTCCTTCGGGAAAGGATGTTGAGTAATTTGTAATTTATTTGCAGCCATCTATTTGTATATACATATAAAACAGGGATATAAAAACTCTTTACAAGCTCCTATATACTTAATGTATGCATATTATGATATATGTACAATCTTTATCTAGTTAAATAACAGGTGAGCGAACTCCATAAACATGGACGTGAACGTGAGCGTATCAAACCATCCCTTCGTCCTAATAGATATGTAAATCAGACAATATCAGCCATTCTTAACTATTTATATCCTGGATGGAGATATTTATACCATTATTTATAAAAATGGACATTCTCTCACTCCTCTTTCTCCCTGCTTTTATTCGCATTCTCCTTTCACTCCATTGTTCGATTTCGGTTTCCGAGTTTGAATAGTTAATATGCGAGCATTGTAGGTACAATGTGAGATGTGTTCATAGATACAGGCCCCGGCACATTCAGAGTCAGACACAAAAACACGTACACAATACAATACACACGCATGCATAACAATAAACAAAGTACACACACGCTGTCATTGTTCGCTTGTCATGATCAGCCTCCTCGGTCTCCTCCTTCTCCTCCTCCATCCCACAATCATCACCATTACCATCATTAGCGTCATATCATAATCATGAGCGCCAAACTCAGCACCACCACCATTGTTTGCAAGGAAGAAACGTTGCGATGATGATGATGATTGTACAGTGGTGATGATGATTATAATGTTTGGAAGAGTGTTGGAAATAGGAATAAAATGATGATGATTGTAAGATATGTTCAGGAGGTAACTGATACCACTTCATTTATTATGAAGTGGTGCAACTCTGTTTTCTCTTTTAGCCGTCTTCTTTTCTTCCTTTCTATTCAAATGTATAGTTCTCTTTATACATTTTTCTCCATTTCTTCTTCTTTTGCTTCTGCTTCTTCACATTTTGCTTTTTCTTCGTCTGTATCTCTTCTTTTCATTTTACCGTCTTTTTCTGTTTGCGTGATTCCCTGCCATCAACCTTTGCCTCCCATTATATTATCAAAATGTATGTACAATGTACACTGTACGCACACAAGTACATACACATGGAGGAGCCGATAAAGTAAAAGGGTGGAAAAGTTTGGGCTCTCGTTATGGTTGGACCTGGTTTTCACTGTATAATACGTACGCAGGCTGCAGACGTCAGGCACACACAAGCAAGCAGACTCGTGTAGAACATTCTTTTTTTGACATTTCCATTTGATCTAACATTCATCAATTGCATATGTATCGCAAAATTTATGTATGTATATTGTATATATGCACGCTAATACAATGAATGTTGTAGATATTATATGTGTTGAAGATTTTCTTTGGTTGAGCGTTTGCTCTACATTTCGCCAGCTTTGGTCAGTTCATTCACCCATTTTCCTTTTGTTTTCACGTCCAACCTATTTATACTATGTGTATGTGTACACTGTACACTATACGATATACGATACAAATGCTGAATGTATTGATGAAACAGAGTAGTGAAAATGTACGCTTTTATACTCTTTGCATCACTGCATCAAAAAGAAATTGAGAAAGAAGAGCAAAAGCAAAAAAGAGCCGGTAAGAATATATGCTGTGAATTGATGATTTCTATTTAATTTATTAACAAAATACGTTTAATGGCTATTAACTAAAATAGAGATAGAATACAATAGACACAATACTTTAATAACTCAATAAAAGGATAAACAAAATATAAGATATCAGTAGGAGACAAGAATAAAGTTAGAGATCCGATTAATTCACTTAAGTATAATACTTTATTTAATTCTCCAATAAAAGTTGGGATTTGGGATTCAAAAGCCTCATGTTAGACGATACTTTATCTAGGCGAGTCAAGTTTGGTTAGACCGAGTATCAGTAGAGTCGAGTCAAACCAAGCCAAACCAAACCAAGCCACGTCAAGAGTTGAACTTCATCCTATAAGGAAGTTTCTTTTTATGGATAAAAAGGATATTATTTACAAGAAAAACGTACATTTGATCATCTCTGGCCATCAGCCTGTAAGAAGTAAAGAAAATACGTAACTATATACATATAATAACAACACCAGGAGGACGAACAGGAAGAAAAAGAAGTATAGCATTATGTAGTATGATAACAAGCAAGCAGGCATCGCTCACTTTCCATTAGCTATCAAGTTACCCATCCATTCAGACAAAATACCAGGCTAAAGAGTCACATAAGTTTCTTTTTTTTCTTTTCCTGAGCTCAATGCCCATCTTTCTATGTATTATTCTGCTATAGCCATAAACATCTGATGGATTGCATAATAACTGTGTGTACATTGTACCTACACTGACATACACGTATAAATATATATGTAGCAATGATTGTGTATAATGTATGATATGTCAGTACACAATAAACGATATAAAAATACACGGCCGTAATAATAGTAATAATTGAAAAAATACGCATGATCCCTTTCCTCGATTTTACATTGACTTGAACTTTTTCAAGTCTCGGCTTAGAGTTAGAAAAAAGTATACAGTATATGTATGAGTATAGGAAAAAACTTGGCAACTTGTATTATTTGAGATAACGAGTAGAGCCAAAGGTGAAACTGGAGACCTAGAAAACGAAGACGAAGATGAAGAATTGTGTGTGTAGAAAGGGACAAGAGACGATGACAAGGACGAAATTGAGGGAGAAAAAAAGTTCCAAGGAAGCAACATAAAACACAACAAGGCTTACAGTTACTCGAGTTCAAAACTAGATCAACAACCAACGAATGAGCAAACGAAGGGAGAAAGAGAGAGATAGAGAAATTGAGGAAAACGGAGACATGAGACATGATAGGAAGAAAAAGACATGTACGATAGAAAGAAACGGGAGAGTTGAAGAGTTGAGGCTAAACGACAAAATTGAATAAATTTCTTATTTTCTACTTCAATTTTTCCCAGCCACATGTACAATTTATCTCGTTCACTATCTCTTCCCCACTTTCTATCTTTCACTTCCCTTGGTTCTCTCTCTAAGAAATGTCGATTGTACATTTTGTCCATAAGGTTTTCTTACAACTAAGTAATAACAACCCGTTTGCTTTCGTCATATCTTCCATCTTGCTCCATTTAGGCAAACCACTCAAAGCAAATGCTCAAAATTCTCAAAATTTATATATTCCTACACAATATACAATTTAATGATACATACAGACATACACAGGTACATGTATATCATAAATACATACATGTATTTCGCCCACGTCATTGTCGTCAGTTTTTCAAGTTGTAGTTTTCTAATTCTACTTCTTCTACATTCTAATCCGCATGCTAAGAAAAAGCTCAGCAAAAAATGAAGGGAGAAATGGAGAAAATTTTAAAAGTGTTCTTATTCTGGCTTCTCAAGTGGAGTCCTGGAAAGAGAAGGAAGGAGAGAGAAAGCCTCCTCCTGAATTAATCCCCGTTCTTCAGTCAAGATACAAATTACGTGTATACCCATAAGATTTAATAATAAAATGTTGTTTGCTGAAGGTGTAACTTTACGTTTTGTGTAACGTATACAACAAACCCCGTGTTTCTAATTATTTACATGAAAATATGAATATTATTAAAATGTGACACAGACAGACTCAACTCCCACCATAAAAGTCAGCTTTATATTCATGCCCAAAATTATAATAATTATGAACCTCCTAACGACCAATCTCCCATCCAATTAGTCTGGAGGAGCAATTAAGAAGATTTTTCATATGGATGGAGAACATGATAATATATCGTTATTCTGTATTCTGTACAATATAAAATAACCATTTACCATTAGAGAGTATAAACCAGTGTATGCATAATATGTATTCTATAGACTAAAAGATACACTTTCAATATTTTTCGTATAAAAGTTATTACTCGTAAATGTACTTTAAATACACGGGCCTGGAGAATAAAATCATAAATTTTGTCCTGTGCCCGTTGGGTTATTTTTGTAAGAAAAATATGTTGCACGATTTTAGAGAATACATTTAACAAAACATCCATTTTTTGATTTACTACACACAATATACACAGATACACAAATATCATTATTCATAAATCATATACATACAACGAAAGAAATATGAAAGGTTTGAATCGGTGGATTGAAACAGCTGTTTATATTTAACAAGCCCAGGTTAAAGTACAATATGTAGGACAAAATATCACAATACAAAAGGAGGCATCAGGACTTTTAAAACTTGGACACTTTTGACAGAACAGAGTTGACAAAAAACACGAAAATCAACTATGGTGGTAATTGTATATTGCACACGTACACTGTTTACTGTTTACCCTTGAAAGTTATCGAGCTGAATACGGTGAAAATAAATAAACTCCATGGGGAATAAAATACAAAAAACGTGTCAATTAATGACAGGAAAAACGTGAAATAAAATAAAACATAAAGTATAAAAGATGGATTTTTAACCACAATATTGATCATGTATTTCCTTTTGGTTTTTCTATACAGGACGAAAGTAGACTTTGGGTGGGAAGGCGGAGGACACGAGGGAGGGCACAATTGGAGCTGGCGAGGAAAAGTCGTCATGATTCCTTTCTCTTCCATGTTTTGTCGACCTGGTCGCCAATCAGTACAACAGTTGTGTGTGATCGAGCCAGCGGTAAGATTTTTATCCATATTATAAATTATACAATGCTATATTCATATGCATATGTATGCAGGGTGTGGGTTGTAGGTACATGCATGTATTTTCCACACTAGTTTGGTTCTTGGTACTATTATTTTTATTATACTGTATCATCATCAACGTCATTGCTCATCATCCGATTTTCCGGTTTCTAAACATGATCATGGTAATGCTAATGATAATAAGATATAGATAGATTTTTAACGAAATCGAGATGGACAGTTTCGATACATTCTAGTCGTTACATTCTAGTTAGAAGTCTGAGCATGAACATGAACATGATCGTCATCATCATGAAAATGAGCGTATGAATGTTGTAGATTAGGGAAAATGAAGAACGAGGATTTAATCAGGCACATCATATAGTTGTCCAGCTCCAGCCTTCTACTCTTCCATGCTCACATCACATCAAAAATATCCAGACTACGAGGGACGGGAGCTGTGTAACACAATTACATATAAATTTGCCTCCGTTTGATTGCATCTGATAGACACTAACTAGACTTTGGACGCGCTGTATGTATGTACGGCGCTGTCCTATTTCGTAGTCTGAAGTGTACATAATATTATATCATACATGGACAGTTCTATTTTCAGTCAGATGATCATCAACTAACACCACTCACTTCACTTCACCTCACCTCACTTCACTTGTCCTTATTGCACGGTTCATGGTTGTTGGTTGTTGGATGTTGGTTATTGCTTCCTGCAGCCTGAAACGAAAACTCCAGCTGAAATCCGAACAGCATACATACGCACACAACACAGTCATACATGTATCTACTGACCATCCGTATTTTCCATCCTAAAATAAATCGTATAAACAAGATGGAAACAGGGAAACACGAGGACGATGATGACTCCAGAGATTGGCAGTTAAGATGAAGCTTAATGGTAGAAATCATTATTTGTCAAGTACTTGAATTTTTCATCCAAGAGTCAGTGTAAGTGTGTAGTGTGTAATGTGTATATTCTCCCATATGTGAGCTCAATATGGAGAGATATTACGTAGGTTTCGTATCCATATACATATTCCAATATATTATCGACTTTTGGATCATCGTCAGCATCATATCCCACTTTTAAAATCAAAATAGGAGAAATTGTCCAATAGTTGAATATATACTTACGTCAAATGTCGAATACATAGAAATATTGTATAAAATGGAAGAGAGTGAAGAGTGTAGTGTATGTATAGTACTTATGATATGTAACTTGTGTAGGTGATATGTATGAAGATGCCAAAGTATTACCAGCACCAAAGGGAAGGTTGAAAAAGGAGAAGGCTCAAAAAAAGATGGATGTACAAAACGTACATATATTGTGAAAAACTGGGCATCCATCTATACACGCGCAATTTGTCAGCTCGGGCGGAAAAAGCGAGGAGCAAATGTAAATCCACTCTGATTGGAATTGAAAATAGGCCATACACTTGACTTTCCTCGTTCTCCACCATCAGTCAGCCAACAAATAGAGAGAGAAAGTAAAAGAGAAGAGAGAGAGAGAGAGAAAAAGCAGCGAGGCAAGACAGAATGCTCCCTGGAAAAACCCGAAACCCAAAATGATGCCATCCTTCTCTAGTCGTTCCTCGTTCTCTTGCGGGTGTTGTTGTTGTTGCTGCTTCTGGTTCTGGTTCTGCTGCTGCCTTTGCTATAAGTTTAGACTTTACTTTATTACGTAATCCGGAATGGAGAAACTGGAAACGAGAGATATCCACAGTGACTAGTTGGTGTTGCACATTTGACTGTCTGTAACGGACAAGTTTGGCTCGTTTATCTGGAATACACATTTTCGGCTGTCGCTGTCGACACCACAACTAGTCTAGTTCTTTCAACTTTTCAATCTCTTCTACCCCTTCTTCCTTTCTATCTCTCTCTCTCTCTCTCTCTTGCCCGTTCTCTCAGTTTTGCTACTTTTTTCTTTACTTTTACTTTTATTTTTAGCTTCCTCAACTTTCAACTTCCTTCCACTTTCTTTATTTCCTCCTGCTTTTTTTTCCTTTTTAAATTTCATTCACCTTTCCTCTCCTTTCCAAATAATAGAGTTATATCCCACTTACGTAAGCACATACACGACACGGAAGTTTACGCAATTAGAAAGGACGCACGAAAAATCAAAGATCAGGTCTGGTTCAAATGTCCGTAATATTTATAGGGTATGTAAAATCAAAAAAAATTTCCAAGCTTCATCATAAATGATAAAATAATAAAAAATACAGTGGAAACAAACATAAATGTCACATTACTGAGTATGACATGTGACATAAGAAATATAAATAAATATGCTATACATGAACCGCATATAAATAACAAAATAATAAAACTACACTCAGGCTCACAACTCTTTTCAATCTTACATTTATTATTCTCGACGGTTCTTAATAAATTACCGTCATGCATATATTCATGAGACTGAGGCTGAGGATTAGGATGAATATGTATATGCTGAGGAGGCGTATATACACAGAGGGAGGAGCAGAAGTGGAAATGATTTATTGATTCAATTTATGCCTTAGGTGAACAAGCTTGATGTATACATGTATAATAGTATTTTGTTTATAGGTATATGCGTTAGAAATACCTTGACAGCGATAAAATTAGAGCCAAATTCTGTGCTGTCTGTCCTTTTACGTAGGTATATACTTTGTACAATATATTGTACATGGTATAGTATTATCTACCATATTTGTATTTGATGTTCCTTCATCCCAGATGAAAAAGGATATAATAATAATGTATAATATATATTGTACGATATAATAATAAAATAATAATTCCCCTTACCGGTGTGCACATTATAAATTCTATAACATTCCAAAGGAGTGTACAAAAGTAAAGGTATGGGGATGAATATCGTTGAATATGGAAGAATTGTGTAGTCACTGTGTAGATTTCAATCTGTCGTTTCCATACTGAAAACTGGAGCTGAACCCAAAGTTGAAGTTAAATCGAAAGCAAGAGCCATAGCCATAGTGAGAACCGAAGCAAAGCTGGGTTGGAAAGGAGAGAGGTGAAAGCTAGATCAAGAGCAGGAGCAAAGGCAAGCGAGCTTAACTTGGCTCATGTGGAAAGTGTATGGGAAAAGGTTGAGAAGAGCAAAGAGACAGCAGGAGAGAAAGAGGGAGAGGGAGAAGAGAGCGTTGGTTGCTGGAAAAACTCAACCACCTACACGCAGTTAAACTTAGAATGAGCCTTACGCTGTTGAGGAGGTTGTGGGTAGTCAGAGAGCGAGAGAGCTCGAGAGAGCCAGGGAGAGACAGAGAAAAGCACAGAGAGAGAGAGAGAGAAAGCTACTGGTAAAGAGGATTTCAATGAGTGTACTGTACAGTACAGGCACACATACACTCCAAAGGTTGTTCCGAAAGGCGGGAGGCTACCATGTATATCTTACAAAACTGCCATAGCATAGCATTGGGAACTACATGAGTGTGCGACGTAATGCCATGACAAATTCTATGGAAGGCTGCTGGAGAACCTTGTCGTCGTCTCCATGACACTGCTTCTCCAAGTTCTCTCACCTTATTTTACTTTGCTCTCTCCTGGTCCTAATTTCTTCCCTTTCCAATCCCCTCTCTCATCTGATCGCATCTCTCTCTCTCGTTCTCGTTCTCGCTCTCTATTTCTCTTGCTCCCTCTTTCACTCTATATTCTGCTCTCCTCCCCCCATACAGGCTCATGGTTCATCCACTTTCATATTTCTCCCACTAGACTTTCGCATCTACGTCGTACTCTCTCCCTTCTCTTTCCCTGTGTTATGATATTTATTTAGCACTTGATGCCATAAATAAATACTCATAATATCAAATATTGGTTGGCTAAGTAAACAAATGCGTTTCAATTTATTAATTGATCCCGAGTATGTACTTATACCTTTGTGAAACCTGTATTCAGCATATGTATATGTATTGTACTTAGGTACATGTATTTACAACCAGTCTATAGAATAGTAGTACATACAAATAAAAAACCGTATAAAGAGTCAATGACGAGATTCTAAAATCACGAAATGCATCATCTGTAGAATAAAAGGGTTTAAAAATTCGAAATAAATCGAAGCGGCTCTGAGCTGAGAAGATGAACGCTAAATTTAACTATAGTTGTGGATGGATGCAAAATGTTGTTTTGCATTATAATATGCTGGAAATGCCTGGAAAGTGTTTGAAGTATGTATACAGTATCCAGTATATTTTAAGATAAAAAGCAAAACGCATTTAAGTTTAGACTACAATATTCCGTTTGCAAAAAATTACTTCAAGTACGGCAAATGAGATTTTATGTATGCACACATGAGTGTGAGCTCCATGTGTGCTGTATTACTTTGCAACACATTACTCGTACTACATACTCTCGTCTTGTGATACTTTATTAAAATTTATTATTTCCATCTAATGAATTTCTCCTCATCCATATTATCGTATGCGCAGAATGGCTATACATATACATACTTTATATGATTATATCATCTATGTTTGTACTGATAATGCGAGATGCAAGATCCAAGATACTTTCATATTTAGAGTTGTCTGCTTATGTATATGTATACTTGCTTACTACATATGTATGTATGTATGTATGTATATAAAGTTCTGCCACGTGTATCAACGTTCCACTTTCCTTGTCTCCTTTTCTCCCTCCCTTTATCGCCTTTTCTGTGCGCTCATGGTTATAGTTGGATTTGGTAGCTGGTAGCTGTGCGAATAATTAAAAGGGATTCATTTACTTATGTATATGCGAGGAGCACATATATTCATCATAATATGTAATTTTCAATGTGCGTACTCAATAAACTGAAGAGGGACTGTGTCGAGCAGACCAGAGTCGGGAGGGTAAATGAGCAGAAATTCATTTGTTAGTCCTATTTCTGTATATACATATACTATGTATATTCTTCAACTTCTTTTTCTTCCTCTCCTTCTTCTTCCAAGTGAAAAAGAAGGAAGATGAGAGATTAAAATTTGTTAAATAGAAAATTAAGACAAAAAATCATTTAAAGAGCAAAAGCCTTTTTCCAACCGAGATGGAAGGGAGAGAGAGAAAAAGCTTTCTCCTTCGAATCTCTCTTCACCTATCAAGATATATGTATGTATACTTATGCAGCTGGCAGCAGATTTCAGACGTCTGTCTAAAAGACAAGCTCGACGTGATTCTGGCCTGATTTCCAATCCTCAACTTTTTGCATACTTACTTTTGTGTATTTTATACTACTTTGTACCTGACAGATGACGGCAAAGGATTAGAGATGGAAGAAGAGGACGAGGAGGAGAAGAAAATTAAAAATATTTTAAAAGTACAAGTATTAGGAATTATATTATAATGACGATGATCATGATGAGATCTAAGATAAGATGTAGAAAAGTAAAACTTGAACAAAATTACATTATAAACTTAAGACGGCTAGAGAAATAGGTAAAGAACAAGATATGAAATACATGCATATGTAAGTATGTATAAGATATAAGATGTAAAATCTCTGGAGAAATTTTCCTTTCCCCCCATAAAATAAAGTACTGACGAAACGAAAGATGTAGAAGAACTTATTATGCATACGATGTACTATGTACTGATATTGTAATTATAATCAAAGTAAAATACGCTGCATGTTGTATAATAATACCATTCCATCAAAAATTTAAAACCTGAAGAAGAACATAAAAGTTCCCTAACCAACAACTATCTACATCATAATATGTATCATATTTTCTATCCGCACTTCATCAGTACTAACAAGTAAGTAAGTATGCGTCTCAAGGAAGAAAAATGAAAGGATTTAAACATTACAAGATATTACACATTATATTTTATATGTACTACAATATTACCTTATGTATAATATTATGCATGCGAGATGTACAAATACATAAGTAAAAGACCCATGCCAGCGCTGTTCATTACATTATTACAATTTACTACATTTTGTACCTGATGCTGGATCTTTTTTATCTTTGAAAAAAGTTATAAGCTGCTCCTCTCGCATCTTCTCATGAACGCTTTAATGTTATTATTATATCAGTAAGTATGTTACGTCCCTCTTCTGTTTAGCTTATTCTTATATGGACGCTCCTCTGTCTTGAGGGAATTTTGCAGAAAATGTTTGAAATTTCTTCTATCACAAAAATATTTTAAAATTATGTAAGCACAACCTTTTGTGTTGTAAGATGCGTTTGTGTGTTGTACATAAAGAGCATACATGTATACATTCAGCAAATTTGCTTTACTCTAGAGATAAGATTCCATTTTCCCTCTTGCCTTAAACTACCTCATTCTTTCTCTTTCTCTCTCTCTTCCTCTCTCTGTTGCCCTAGGAAGAAAACTCGTAGTTGCATCAAATATTACAAATATTAAAAGTCGCACGAATTAATCCCTTTATAATAATAATAATAAATGTACGTCATCCATTTTGTAATGACTATTTTGAGTACCTACGTCAGCCACTCGATAGTTGCAAATTACCTGATAACACTTTCCTCTTTACTCTTTACACAGCTCGAAATGCCAGGCAAGGTATGATGATGCTGAGCTGTCAATTTGCAATTCAGTATCTTCTTATACCTACATCGAATTAATAACGGTATATTGTGCACTTTGATTAATTTGATTTCTAATTACAGCGTCGGAAAGTTTTTTCCTCCCTTCGATTTTCCAGCTTTAGTCTTATCAACAAATTTACAGGCTTTGTAAAAAAACGATACATATTATAATAGGGATTTCTTATCATCTTATACAATTTTTTCATGATACATTGTATAGGGAAAACAATGTTTAAATAAATATTCATGTTAACACACATGGCTCTTCTGTATTGTTATTTTTTAGCCAGTGTTGCAAATCTTCGGCTTTCACTCAATTTTGAATGCATGCATGCATGTATAATGTATACGTATCAATAAAAATGTTTAAAATTGACCTTTTACATATTATCATAGACGCCTAGTATAAAAATATAGTATATTTTCGCTATAAAGATAAAGATAGACAGACAGCATTGGTTTAACTAGGACAGTCGCAATTTTAATTTCAAGCGCTATTCTCCACGGCAGATATTTTTAATACGGTCACGCACTCAGACGGAGACAGGCGGGCTCCTCGTAATTTTAGACCTTTCATCATCCACAAGAGCAGGAATATGAACATGGCCGCAGACATAAAGGAATTGATATAGATATAACCATAAACATAGACTTTAACAAATGAGCAGGAGCATCAAGATTAACATGGTCCAACATCCAGCCTCAACGGCGGAGAAAACTCTTCTTCTTCTTTTATGAACTCTTCCTTGCAATAATAATTGTATTTTGACTAGACGGTTGCTCTTCACAACACTATAACGTCTGTACGTAATACGTAATATATGTATACATGTATACATTCAGTGTTAAATGAGACTAACGTCACGCCAACTTCCGTATAACCTTTAACGTATCTATAACCTAGCGCAGTTGGTAGAACATATCTATACAATAATATATTTATCTGTCAGACGGTCTCTGTCTGTCTACCTCCCTCTCTTCCCTTGTTTTTGCTTTTGCTCCTCGAAACCCCAAATGAAATTAAAACTCTTGCAGGAATTAAAGTAAATAAGAAGTGTAAATGTGTAAAATGGTTAATCTGCTAAGGCAATATGTACGGAGGATATGGCAGGGTGAGATTTGAATTTTGTTTTTGGATTTTCAATGTTGACACAGATGGTGGCGTTGAAGAGTGAAGAGTATAAAGTCCGTGAGAGGAGTGAATTTTATACACATGACCGTGTGCTTGTGTGTGAAATATCCATCTAAGTACATATATGTCTATATCTAGATATATGCGTATGTGTATTTGTGTGTGCATTAAATACTTATGTTGGATGTTAGGCTTGTTGATGGTTGGCTGGTTGGTTAGCTCGCTAAAATTCTAAAATGAGAAGGACGAGCATCTAAAGTGAGATTCAGAGAGAAAGATTGAAAGAGAGGAGATACATATGTATACATATAGACATGTATAGCAAAAGGCGAGAGAAAAGGCAAAAGTACTAGGAAAGATATTTTCTGTTTTCCTACTCTCTCCTGCTCTCACTCACTCTCTCCATGAATCCGGCTGTTTAAATTCAACATTCAACTTTCACCGGTGTCTTTCAGTCGTATTCTCTGTCTGTCTGGCTCTATCCTTTATCTGTGGATGCGGATGCTCTGCATTTAAAATATAAACATTAAACATGAACCAAATACATGTATAATTGTGTGAGCATTCCTCCTCCATTCGCCCACAGTTGACAGCATTTCAGGGCAGTGCATCGCCTCGCGCTGAACACAGGCTGAGAGAAAGAGAATGCGCGAACATACATTGCTATCTGTTCATCTGTGAACAACACGAGCACGACAGCAGTTACATACATATAATATACATATTATGTATAATGTATGTACATACCTGACATGTAGACTAGTGAGAGCACACACCAACTAGCACATCAAGACGACGACGACGAAAGGAAGGAAGGAATTGTGTGTCCTTTTCAAATGTAATGATTGTAGGTAGCGAGACACTGGCCGCAATGGAATGGAATTGAATGGGACGAAAGACATGGAATAGAATGAACAAGTACATGTATTATAAATAGTGTGTAGTAAGCTCTTTCCTTCAGAAATTAGAAAATATGAAAGGAATGGGACGGCTAAAACTAGGAAGAAAAGTAAAGATAAGTACCTTACATTATGCATACATACATACATAGATACATGAATTTGTAGGGAAAGAAATGTACAAAATAAAAAATATAGACTGTAGTAATTTGTATTCCGGACTATATGATATCCAAGTACATAGTAATAATAATAATCATCATCAACATGATGTATATATTAGACATGCATATATACACTTTCACTTATTCGATCCATATAAATAAATATGCATATATAGATGTGTGTACAACAGTGTACAATGTACATGTTGTACATGTGCCCACATGTACCTAGGTAGAAAGATGTAATATTATATCATCTGTATGGATAGCTAATGAAAAAGTTGAAACTTTCAAAGTAATCACAACTAATGGAGTCTAGTTTTCCCTAGATTTGCTCCTCGTGGAAGGCGAATGAAATGGTGAATGCCAGGATCTGACTCTACTTTCCCTGCTTTCCCTCTTCTCTCTTTACTCTAGTTTTCCTCATTCTCATTCTCCAGTTCTCTCTCTCTCTCTCTCTTTCTCTCTCGTCTGTGCCCAGTTCCAATTCTGGGATAGAGAGACGATGAAATTTCTCGTCGCTTCAAACATTTTACTCTTTCTTTCTGTCTCTTTCTCTCTCTTTCTCATCCCGGCTAGTATGTCTAGTAAAAGGGTAAAAGTATGCATATTTACTTCATGTGTCACATGGAAATATCTAGGCATATCTTTGTACCAGCGGAATGATAGAGTGTGCAGAATATGGTTAGAATGTACATACATGATATTAGTACGACGACCGTTAGCGTTATGTGTGTGGATCGAGTTTAGAGTTTAGGGCAAGCTCCTCCTTATTTTTCCAATATGTCATGTTACATTTGTAAATGTATAAAGTGTATACATATTATTTACTATTTATAGTCGTCGTTGCACGACAGGATACAAATTCGCGACCACGTTTAGTGCATCGAGTCATTGACAAATGAAATGGAATTAAAAATAAAGGGCAAAGTAACAGCAGAAGCAGCAGCAGCTTTGAAATGGTAACCGTGGGTTCACGAGGATGGAAAAGTTTTACTTACTTCAAAGCCACGGATTTTGCATTAATAATATTAAATAATTTCAAACCGTTGGATTCTGAATTCAAAGCTTGTAAATTCTTTGACAAAAAATAAAAAAACACGCATACTGAAGTTGGAACCAAGTCTCACTTAAATTATTGCAGATTGAGCAAATTATCGATAGTCAGCTTCTGGTACATATGTACAAATGCAGCACGTATATTTTACGTGCTTTATTTCATTTCAAAATTCAGTGTGTGCATATATATGTCTGTGTATATGTATGCCAGACATCCGTCATCAAATTCTATTACAAATTACAACAATCAAAAGTTTGCGGTTTGTGGCTGTTTTAAGGGAACCTTTTATAATAAACGACATCATGTCAACTAGAATCAAAGTCACAAAATTATGAACGTCAAACGCAATCACGTTTATATAACAGACACAAACCGCACCCAAAGTTATTAATAAGAATAATAAAAAATAAACTGATGACAGTTTGTACAGAGAGGAATTTTATTGTTCATACAGTTAGTTTTTTAAATTAATGAATTTATTGGGAGGAAATTAAAATTGAATATGTCATTCCATTTAGACTACAATACAACTACAACCTACGTAAATATGGCGAATGAAAATGCAAAAGAAATGCGAATCCTTAAGTAAGTAGATGCATAAAAAACTAAGGTTCGTAATACCCATTTGACGTACATCTTGCATGCATTTAACTTCCACCACATGCCTAATTCAATCTGATTTGTCGCTTATTCGACGGATTCCGAGTCGCGTTTGCCCTCTGTACAATGTAAATAATAATCCTCATTACGCATTATTTGGACAAATTAAACCTTTGCCCTGTTTGAGTATACACTATACACTATTGTACATTCAAGACTTGGGGAAATGTTGTCATTGTACCTTGGTCGCTGTGTATGTATGTATGCCGTAGACATGCTTATTTGTACATGTACCATGTACCTACTTGTTTAACCATCGAAATCCTCGTTTCCAGGTTAATATCACCCAAACCCCAGCACAATTGAATCGAATCGAATCGACGATCTATCCACAAGCCAAATGCACGTATGTATATGTATAAATACATACAATACATCATGGGGTAAAATAGAAATATGTAGGAAGCAATTTTCCGTTCCAATCAAATCTGTTTAGTTTTAATCGAAGCCGGTGGGGATTAAGAGACGGCTTGACTTGTAATCGAGTAATTTCCCAGTTCCAGTTCCAGTCTCAGCTTCAGTTCCAAGTTAACCTTCTATTCTATGCTCCCAGTCGAATGAAATAGTTGGATGATACAGGAGAGGCAAAAAAGTCCTGTGGTTGTTGGAAATCTATAGAATCGAAATTGAGAAGGAAATTGAGTGGGTGAGCGAGAAAAGGAGAAAGGGCGAGCGAGACAGAAAGAGAAAATGGATTATGTCACTGTGGAGAATGTTTATGTATATGTACGTACGTACACACGGAACGTACACACAATGGAGAAAGGAGAGAAAAGACGAACGAGGTCGGAGAAGTAACAAGTAACGGAATAGAATACCAGAAGCATAAAATACACACACACACACACATACAAATACACACACCACTCTTCTTCTTCAGATGCCACGAGTACAAGTATGCAATCAGCCTGGCAAACGAGAATCTATAAAGGAGAAAGAACATCTAATCCAATTCCAATGTACGTAAAATATATTCGACGTCTCGCTATAGACCGTGCCCTGTTGACTGCTCCACAACCGAAATGTGGACAAATGTGAGTACAATGTACACTTTGTGACGAAGAAATACGGCTAATTCTTGAGTTATTGTTGTTTGCCCCCAGCTACCTCTGTACACTCATATGTATACTGTAAAATAAACAACGTTTCCATACTATACATAGTTAGAATGTGGAACAAGTACTTTATGTCCATGGCACAAGAATACATTCTGTATATTCTGAAATTTTTCGTTTCTCCACCCCTCTTTATTTCATCCATTGTATCTACATTGTAGACATTGAAACTCCAGATAATACAAAATCTGACTCCGACTTCAACTTTGACTTTGGCTGTTACACTCGAACCGCAAGTAGGTGAGACGAGCCATACATACAATATATATATGTATAGCATAATGTTTAAGAAGTCTTGGTACACACACAACACAAATACAGTGATTAAATACAAGGTTCACTGTACCATGATGATGATTGTACATTCCAAACATATTTCGAACGTCGATGTAATATAGGGAAACCGATATTAAATTATGTTGTGTATACAGTTTTATACATACAGCGGCATTGTGTTGTCCTGGCCTGTGTAGTAGTAGTGCTTGGCCCAGAAAACCGAGAGCATATAAGCTAAAATACACATACAGAGAGAGATAGAGAAAGCGAGAAAGAGAGCGATGGGAGGAACTTGTTTTATCCTTCAGTGTTTTGTTGTTGTTTTCTTGGAATTTTCCTCGCGGATCCATCAAGATGAGATGAGGAAAAGGAGTGAGTTGAGTTGAGTTGAGTAAGGAAGGAAGGAGAAGCGCCTTCACTTTCAATATGGAAAGCATCGCAGATTTAACCGACTCGCCTCGCCTCAGATCATCTCAGCTCAGCTCAGCCCAGCTCAGTTAGACTCCAAGTCGAGTCGAGAGTACAGGAATGGCATACACAAAATACAGACAGACCCAGACAACACACGATACATGCAGATATTCATAGAAACGCAACTATACGTACATATTATGTATGCTCATAACATACAATACACTACAATACGATACGATAAGATATATAATACAGCGAGCAGTTTAAAGGCTAGGTCGTCAGCTTTGTTTTCACTCACACAGGCAAAGCGAGTGTAGTAGTATGCGTCGTTTTCTGTCACCATGCCACGTTGCTCTTCTTCTTCGTCTCCGTCCTTTTCTAACTTCTTATGGCATTGTACATAGATCTATCTACAATGTACAGTGTGCATCCATTCCATGTGTTAGTGTAGTTTGAGGCTTTAGAAGGTAAGAAGAAGAGCAAGAGAGCTGCTCTAAGTTTGATCGAGCTGTAAAGAGAAAATAGAGAAGACGACCGAGATACTCATACAAGCACAAGCACACACACGCACATACACACACATAAAGAGAGAATAATACAAGTAAAGAGGAGACAAGGAAAGTGGATATGCCGAGTGTTGTTGTATTGGATTGGATTGAAGGGATAGTGACTTGCTTTTGGAGGAAACTTCTTGACAATACCATTAACTTGTCTTCTATCTCTCTCTCCCCTCTTTCCCTTTCTCTCGTGTGCCTATTGCCGTCGCTCCTTTTCTCTCTATTTTCTCTCTATCTCTCCCTTTCTACTTTTTCCTTGCATTCCCAATGAATTCCAATCCGAATCTACTTGTTTCTTTCATGTTTCGGCTTTCGTCTTTCTCTCGTCTTTTCGTTCTAGTTGCCGTTGTTCTTCTTCTTCTCGTCCTTGTCGTCGTTTCGTCTTTCGTCCTTTTCACCAAATTCCAAATTCCAATACCCACATGACTTTATCCTCAATAGTTGCTTGTGTAGACTTTGGATCTGCACATACATACACATAAACATACATATGCATACAGCTATGTACTGTATTGTATTGAAGGGGTGAATACCGCGATATTTGAGATAAATATACATGTATGTACGTGTAACATGACTTTTCGCCCATCTCCATTTTCTCTTTACCCTTGTCTTTACCTCCGCCTTTGCCTTTCTCCTCCTCCTCCTCTTTGAGCGGCAGAGATAGAGAGAGAGAGAGAGAGAGATTGAGCTGAAATATTGTGGAGGAACCATGGCTACACATCATTTTAGCCGCCCATCGCAACCTCTATACCCATCTACTTTTCATTCTGTCTCTGTCTCTTTGTCTCTGTATTGATACAATCAAAGTATTTCTATTTCTGTTTTATCCTGCCGGTGGAAATGACTGACAAAGAGAAAAATAGAGAGAGAGAGACAAAGCAGCTAGAATTTTCCAACATTGTATATATACACGTATATCATACATTATACGTATGCACAATGTACATGGACATGGTCAGTCCAGTTGAAAAAAGGAAATAAAGGCAGGGAGAAACTGAAAGCCCTCATGTCTCAATAGACCAAGGGCATAGTCATAGTCACCGGCACTGTCATATTACACAGAAAGGGAGAGAGAGAGAGAGAGTAATAATAGAAAACGTTCTTTTTTCCATCTCTTTTAATGTCGTCCATCCATCCAAATACTCAAGCCATAATATACACATACATATATATAAGGAAAGGAAAGATAGATGCCTGTAGTTTTGTTTTATTCCATCAATAGAAGTCTTTCCATGATATGATTTCATTATGAACGAGCTTTCCGCCTGTATTTCATTCCATTTGTAATGCCTCCTTTTCTTTTCTTTATTTCTTTGCGATTGCTCTTCTTGTTGTATGTATGTAGTTTTCGTCTCCGTCTTCTTTTCCCTTACTTTCTAGTTCATCTCCTCCCTTTTCTTCTTTTCTTTTCGTCATAATTTCACCCCAGCAATTTTTTCCTGGAACATTCTCCTTCGTACTTCGTTTTCCATCGGAATCGTGAATATAAAAAAATAGCGTATTATAAGAATTATACCGGATGGTCAAGATACATCAAACCCCCTTTCCTGGAAATGCAGAGTTGTTTTATTTTAGACAACACTTTTTGGTTTATACATATAAGGAGCATCATGTTTCATAGCCGTACTGTATACATACCTACATACTGTAAGTATGTGTGCTGAGCAGTTAATGGCGATCCTAAACCGGAAAACTTACGATGAGAAAACAATATATCACATACGTCAACGTGTTGGCTTTCTTCTCCCTTTTGTAGACTTATGACCTATTCAGACGGATGAAAAAATGGTGGTAGTTCTGCATATGGAAGACATGTAGAATTTTGTATTGTACAACGTATGTACATTATATTTTTGCCACCTTTCTCGAAGAAATTCTAACATAAAAGTCCTCCCACGTGTCCGTGTCCTCCATTCATTGTTCTACGAGTAGTGTTACCAATCCCAAAGCTGGCGGTGAATTCCAGGTATCTTCCTTTGGTGTTGGCGTATGTACTATATACGTATGGTGTTTATGTTGGATATTTATTCCACATTTACTCCTACGAGTGGTGAGTGGTTTGCCGGTTGTCACGACTACAGCTCAAAACATACCGCGTAGTGTGGAAAAATGTATTATTTTTATTGCAAAATTAGTATTAAACGTGTAGACGCCCGTCTACATCATGTTTTGACTACTCTGGAGAAGAACAGGTTGAATAAGGATTTTAAGGACTAAAAAGTCGTTTTATTTTACCTCGTGTTTTCTTTTGCTGCTACTGTTTTAAGTTTTGAAGGAGAAAAGTAGGAGCTCCTTAAATGGATGAAGGAGTTTTTATTACTTTGAAACTAAGCAACAAATTTAATGATCCAAAATCCAAATCCAATGCTTATACAGTTAGAAGGCGTACATTGTACAAGTATACTTTTCCAGAGTATTATATATACTCCTTGTATTATTTTACTTGTGTACTGTAGTGGATTTGGGGTTGAAGACAAAAAATCAAGAGTGTTTGGCATTTTGGAGTGGATGCGGTGTGGGTTTTAAAATGAGCATGCATTTTTCATAACGTAGGACGTATCCAAATAAAAAACAATGAGGGTTGAAACATATTCTCGAGTTCCGAACATCTCCCATGTTTACGTAATCATTTATTTTTGACGACCTTTTCTAAGAAACTTTCCCCACAGTTTTTTTAGAAATCTTTCATTAGAAATATGTACAGCAAATGAAAAATATGAGAATAAAGGGTCTTTCAAGGGTCTGCTTCAAGCCTGATATCATTACAAAGTAAATTTATTTTTTATAAAGGTCACTCGTAAGAATAGTTCGTAGAATACTACGTTTGTTGTGGCTTAATTCATGATTTAAAATTTTTTGCACATGTATAATGTATGCATTCATGTTGCATTAAATACATATCATAGAAAACATTAGTAATCTGATCTTTGGGTAACCTACAGCAATACTTTTTTGTTGTGGATGAGACATAAACACTAATAATTAACTCCTTGCAATGTCTAGCTACATTTGTCCCAACTTCCATTGTTTCAAAACCTAAACCATTTACACTTGAACTGTGCACACAGAATTTCTAATAATAAAAAGGCGTAATTGTGTACAATACACAATGCATCGTGCATGTACATTGTACATATTTGGCTGAAAGGAGTGTATAAACAGCACACATTATGCCTCATAACATTATGAATATGAGTATGTAGCTGGCAGCGTGGCGGCGACGTGGTGGTGAGGCGGTAAACACAGTTAATAATGCATGAATATTATGCATACCCATAATATCATAGTTACAGGCAGGGCTAAAATTAGAACGGAATACTATAGGGAAAAGCTTCAGGTTACCCTTTATATACCCTTTCAGCTACGTAGTACGTATACTTGTACAGCATGCAGTTAAATACAGACATGGACGGAAATAAAAATATATTCCACAGATAAATGCGGCGATGGTTATGGTACGTGAACGAAAAGTATCATGAGTCAGAGAGGAAGAGTATAGAGAAAGCGAGTAAAAGTAGCTACATGTGACTATTCTGCAGCAGGAGCAGAGGGAGAACAAGAGAGAGGAAGACAGAATAATAGGAAAGGTGGAGAAAGGATTAAAAGGGATGATAATCAAGTATTGAAAGGTCATTTTAGTTATGAGTTGCAGTCTAGGACTACGTGAAGAATGAAGGGAGAAAGCCTGCGGAATACCGAATTACCCGTGGTGAACAAACCTTCGGCAAGAATAGAGCAAAAGGAAGAGAAAACCCACGACACCGAACCAAATCATGTGCAGAATAGTCAAAAGTAAAAGTAGGCAGGGGAACGGACGGATGTGAAGGCATAGAAAAGAAATGAGGAGAAGACGGAGAAGAAGAAGATGGTAGAACCGGAGAAGATGGAAAGAGAGAGAGAGAGAGAAAGGGGAAAAGGAGAAGTGCAGGAGACTTTTTTTGAAGAATATAGGCCAGTTGAGGGCCTAATAAAAAAAATATCGATCTCCCAACGACCATCTTCTCATTGGAGAATTTCTTAGGTCGGGCTTCGCTCTCGTTCTGCACTTTCAGTTTTCGGCTCCATCCCAACACTCACTCGCTCGCACACACACACACACTCATACACATGTACGGGCTGGAGTCAACGTGGATGTGTGCACGTACATGCATATGTATGTATGTACGTATTTATGTGTGAATGCATGAATGTGTGTTATGAGTGTGTGTGTGTGTGTGTGTGTATGCGTGCCTGCAAAGTTTGAGTTTGCTTCTCTCTGTTCTCCTTTTCCTACTTTTTTCACGTCGCTCCTCCCGTCTTCTCTCCCCCCAATTTCGCAAACTCACGCTCCTTGGCTGGTCATTGACGTGTGTTCATTTCTATTCATATTCATAAACAAATGCCCAGATATGCATCATACACACACACACACACACATAGTTTTCTAGGGTTTCATGGCCCATATACAACTTTGACCCTTTTATTAACTTTAATTCACCATTTTGATTCTTGACGCACTTTGTGCTAAATGTCAGATCCATTTAAAATATAGAATACACAAGTCATCACTACGTTATTGCTATTATTATTAGGAGTATTTAATGTTAAACATGATACGGTGGAAGTCCGGAAGGATTTGCCGTTTTTTCTCGGCGTACAAAATTACCATATGTAATAATGAAATTTCCTCCCGCACAGCCGAGTGTGTTATATATGCATGTGTGTATATCTATCTAGGTTGGGATCACAAGTACGTTATACATGGAAGGAAATGCCAAATAATGACTAATATCAATGCATTCTAATACATATTATGCTATCCACATTACTAGTACACTGTTTTACATCATCGTGCATGACTGTATACGATTATTAATTAATTAGTTAAAAGCTCGTTCATCGATTTAGCTCGTATGAGTTCACATGTACAATGTACAGAGAAAAGGGAACGAGAAAGAAAGAGAAATTCTTCTAGGCGTTCTTGTTATACCAAAATACACATTGTTAGATTTCCTATTAGGATGTGTACACATGGAAATGATAATTAGTTATTTGGGAAAATTGAGAAGGAAGAAGAAAGGAAAGAAGTCGAATTAAAATAAAATCTGACTTGGCCTCTGAAGCTTCTCAACTCTGGTTATGCTTACATAGCAATCCGGTTTCCGTCTCTGTTTCAACGTCAAATCTATCTATAGCATCCTTATAACTCCTAGCTTCTAGCTGCTTTCCTGTATACATAGGTACATGACATGGTAAACTGACTATTTAACTTACCATTCAATTCATTATGGTTTGTTAGATGGGATTGAAGTTGTCTGTATAGCAGGCTAACAATGTGTATTTAGAATACAAAGTACTTGCGGGTGGACGGATATACATACATATAATTTGTAGCTACATTTGTGTATGTATATGTGTACGCAGTATACCTAAATATTTATGCAAGGGTAAATCCACAGTATACACAGAGAGACGGAGAAAGTAGGATAGGATTGCATTGCAAGTTTAGCTTTGAACAATGTGAATACAGTCAAGACCAACCAGGAGATTTTGGCTGGTTCCCAGCCAAAAACGGCTGGTTGAATTTCCAGCCAGATATGGCTGGTCGTTGAATGAAGACCAGCCAAAAACGGCTGGTAAACGGAAAACCAGCCATATATGGCTGGTTAACCCAGCCAAATATAGCTGGTATCCAGCCGAATTTGGCTGGGTTGAACTTTGACATTTTTACTCGTGCACATACTGAGTTACTCGCTTCAGATAAAAATATGATAGTTAACTTCAGTTTATTATCTAACTTTTCACCGGGGCGTTTTAAAATCTACCGTGGCGTTTTGAAGCAATTAATTTTTAAAGATTTAATGTTTAAAAAACTACTTTTTACAAATCAAAATAATAAACACACAATTCCACGATGTGTAACTGTCCGTTTCTTACTAACTAAGTAATAATATAAGTATCAATAGGTTCAACCGATTCACATGAAACATTTTTTGATAATATTACCTACTCCTTAGCTAAAACTTAAAGCTATCTCATATGGAGCTTGTGGACATTCTGCCTCTTAAAATCTTCCTCCCCGACCCGGTTTTGTAACGGAATTTTAAAAACCCTTATATGGAGCATAAATTTGTTGATATACAAAAATTCTCTAGGCTATTAACAAGCTCTTAAGTACATAAGTAAAACAAAATTTCGACTATTTGCATGATATATTTCAAGAAGTAAAAAAAATTGTTCGAAATTTTTGACAATGCATATCAAAACTATGCATGAAACTGAGCAAATTTTTCTTTTTGACCATAGTTGTAAAATTTTTGGGTCATTCACAAGACGAATCTGAAAAGTTCCGATTAAAAGTTTTTAGATTCGTTTTGTGGGCGACCCAAAGATTTTACTGGTATGGTAAAAAAGAAAAGTTTCTTAGTTTCATGCATAGTTTCGATAATCAATGTTGATATATCAAATAAAAAAAGTCATTTTACTGATGTGTTTAAGAGCTTGACTGAGCTTGTTGCTAACATAAAGAATTTTTCGTGTCAACGAATTTGAGCTCCATACACGGGTTTTTAATATGGGGATCAGAGTAGCCTTGAATTACATTGCTTTTCGTAATGTTATTTTGATTTTTGTATTATATTTATAAAATGTAAGTTTTGAGAAGGGACAATTCAGTGAGTTCATTTAAAAGAAACAAGGGCAATTTAGTGTGAATAAATTCCCACATTTAAACCCATATATGTGCACGGGCAATTTTTATACCAGCCGATTATGGCTGGGACCAGCCAAATTTGGCTGGTCGGACCAGCTAATAGTGGCTGGTTAACAGCCATTTCTGGCTGGACTTACCAGCCGTTTTTGGCTGGGAACCAGCCATATTCTCCTGGTTGGTCTTGACTGGAATAGGAGTCATAGAAAGGAATTAGATAGAATTAAAATGTAAATGAAAGGAGAGGTAGAGACGGAGAGAGAAAGTACACTATTTAGCTAATGACCAACTGATGTTTTCATTTAGAAATGAGAAGATAATTTATATAAGTCAATCCGGGGAGAAGAACTTACACAGAATTAAAATAAGGCAATTTACTCTACCGTTCAGTCTCCCTCTCTCTTGATCTTCTCATGCAAGATATAAGTAGGTCATAGGTATATGGTATATATTTATTATGTACATATGACTTGAGATGCATTATATCGAAAACGAGCCTTAACGTCAATGTAAAGTAAACTTTGGTTTATTTTTGTGTGCGAAATCTCTGGAGCAGTTTCGTACAAATAAAGGATGGTTTCGAGGTGGTTCACAGTTCAAGGGTCAGCTTTATTAAAAATATAGAGATTTTAAAAGTTACCTTTTGTTTTTAGAAAACTCGGATTATTTTTTATTACACATAACTATGAAAGTATGCCCCTATACAATTATAATATTTAAAAATTTCTGAAAAATTTGTTTCTCAATTTTTAACAAATAAGAAACCATTGTTTACCCGCCCTTTGACGAATGATTATGTCGATTTTTTGGAGAACGTCTTTGTCTTCTCGCCGAGAAAAACAATCACGGGTTTGCTTTAAAAGGAATGATACTTGACATTTAGCCTTTTCCTATTTGTTTTGGTTTTCGATTCGTATATGTATGCAATGTGTAAGTAACTCGGCAAGTCTAAATAATTCGAAAATCAATAAAAGTTCAGTCAAGGATAATGTACCCTTTAAAAAATCCTGTAACATGGTATAAATGAGAGTACTATATAAACTATCATGCTGCTATATGCATGGAAGCTACCGAGAATTGCAAACACCTCTCAAAGCTAAACATCAGCAAACATCAAGCATTGTGTCAGAATAATAAATAAGTGAAAAATAAGTATGCACATCACCTAGGAAAAGCAAATTGTACCTTGTACATATTTAGCTGCACTATTTTTGCATACTCACTGCTCTCATTTTCACAGCCATTGTTAATGCCTGCATAATATAAATACTTGATGCTTGATTTGCTAACATCATCAAGTTTTATTTTTAATACAAAAGAAGGATGATGAGAGCATCAATCAAAATTCAAAATCTGCGAGGTTCACGATTTATATGAGTCAAATGTATATAAATATAAGGTTTTGAAAATTTTGTAAAAACGATGAAAATAAATGAACATGAATATTCAATGTAAGTAACAAGTAACAATAAGCTTTTGAACGTGATAAACCTCTGTGATAAGAAGACAGATATGAGAGTACATAAGTTTATAAACTTGAAAATAAGCTTCTGATTATGCATCAATGCAAGAAAACTAAGTAAACATTATCAAACATAAATATTATACAAGTCATCATAAGTATAACGAGTGTGTATTGGACACTTTGTCTTCACAAGCACAAAACTACGACTGAGTAATGAGGTTTAAGTGTCTATACAAAATGTATCAGTGTAAAGAGTAGCTTGTTTTGAAGTTTTGGATAGTTGAAATAAACTTGAGCATATTTATAACTATGGTGAAGAGTATATTTTTAAAAGATAGTTGTTTATCGCGAGAATGGGTGGACTTACATAACTTAAGTTTGTTGATTTTAGGTCGAGGATTTGGTGAGAGTTTTAATTGATATCTTACGAATATGGAAAGAAAGAAACATCTCAGGGCATGACGAAGGGAGAAGAGAATGTATATTGTGTATATTTTTTGAATTCAATAGTGATGATGATGATCATGGTGCTTCTCAATATTATTTACTTTTACTTTGATGTTTGACGTTGGCTCTGTAATGTTATCATGGACTTTTTTACGGTGCTCGATTTTCACCATGTGCGCTCTGTACAAGAACGGGGAAAGTAAATAAATAAAATATGGATGTTAAGCCAAGCAATATCTATTTGTGTATACATAGATATGGACGTAAAAAAGTCTAGCCAACTGATCAGCCAAAAGAACATTATATTATATTGTACTTTGGTAGACCTATAAAAATGTCAAGTTCTATATAATATGACATGATGCATATATTTACCTGTTTCAGGTGACATAATGTTGTCCAAGTTGGATGTATTTACTTATGTATGTATATATTATGTATTATGAAAAAATTCGTTGCCCATATCCTCCGTGCTCATACTAAATATGTCATGAATCAAATGTAAACATTCTGTTTCTAAAAAAATCTCCATGGAACTCCAATTCGCATTTGTATGCACTCCGCATTCTGCACAGAAAGCAGTGTTACTGCTGATACGATCACAATATATTAGCTAGGCACGTTTGAATACATATCATGACACATGTACGAACGAGCAGACTATTCAGTTATGCACATTGTGAGTTAGAACCCTTTGCACTCTGACCAACAATATGTTTCCTCTTTAAGGTTATAGGTTTTAAGGGATCTGTGTGTAAAACCAAGGAGTATATATACTTATCGAAAGCTTCAAGTCGAAATTCAACGCTACAGCCGAAACGTAATATGTATATGCGCATTGCAAAAGTAAAGAGTATATTATGCCGGCAAAAAGAATAAAACGAGAAATATAAATAGAGAAAAGTCTAAATAAAAACACAAAACCACCAACAGAAGCACAAACAAACGCAAAAAATAAAGTAAACTGCAAATACCCACATGTCTGGAGTCTGGATCTTTCTTCGTAGTTACAAAATCCAAGCAAAATATAAAATAGGTTATGTCGTACAATTTCCTGATATTTTAAAGATATGCAGTGTTGGTTTCTATGATACAGCTTTTCTTCTGTCTTGTCCAGTTCCGAGGAATTACTTTTTGAAATTTTAATTGATTAATCACTCCATTATATATTGCACGTAAGGTGTCTGTTTGTCCATCCGTCTGTCACTCATGCAAACTCAAAACTTTTGAGTTATTTGTAGTGCAAAATACGTTTCACGGAATTCTAAGACCTTGACTTTTTTTCGAAAGAAACTTAAAAAATTTTCGACCCCACCTCCTACCAATTAAAAAAGGTAAAAAAATGAAAATTTACCAAAAGCTACCAAAAGTTGTAAAACATACATACTCTGGCGTATCCCAAGGGTAGGCCCTTTTGAGTCCCGATGACTCCTGGGGGTCACTTTAAAGGTCACAAAGAGTCAAAAAATGAAAGTTTTCCTAATGCTATTACACGTTGGGAAAGATACTTTGGCGTTTCCCAGAAGGAAATATAGGGCAATTTAAATCCCTGTAGCCCCAAGACGTTGAAAATTAAAATTTCCTAAAAATACATTTAAGTCAATTAAATACTTCGGTAGTCATTCTGGGAGACCTGTTTAAGCCATATTAAGATGTAAGTGACCCCTAAATTCATATGCTTGAAGGTTTCCTTCTGGGACAACATACCTGTGACGACCACAAACGATTAGCGTCAATCTCGGCCACAAACAGATTGGGTCAGTCCCGGCCATAAACGTTTCGGATCAATCCCGGCCAACAAAAATTACAGTCAATTCCTACTACTATGAATGTCAAAATCAAAGGGTCAAAAACACCTTAGCGCTCAAGTTAGGTTTCACATGGTCCAGAAGCTATAACGAGACAGTTGTACACAAACAGACACTATACTTACCCTTATATAACATGGAGTGATTACACATTACGATAATAGCGCGCCATGGCGCGTGCCAATTTTCTAGTAATGATATATGATATATTATGAATACATACATATACACGCATGTTTGCTTTAACGGTGTATACGTTAATGGTGTATGCAAAATCACCATAAAGCCTATATTAAAACACAGGAGTGTGTTTGAGCTTTTGAACGCGCCTGTTTCATTCTACTAAATTTAAGACACTGCACATTGGCGACATTTACACATAAATTATTCGTAGTTTTCTTTTTCTTGTTTCCTCACTCTAAACTTAAAATAAAACTGTTTACGTCTGTGTGACATTCAGTTTGTCATTGAAAGGGAGAGAGAGAGAAACGATTCGAGAAACCATGAACGACGAACGCATATCCATGTATCGCACAAGTTGCATTTATGTATAGCGTAATGGGTCCATATGGAATATGTACGATGTACGTAGTAACAGTAGTATCAGTGTTTATAAAAGGGGGAATGGCGAGATAGGCTCTCGATTTTATTTATTGAAAATTTTTATGTAACGTTAACATTGAAAGTATTTGCAAGTAAATATCTTGTGTATCCCTAATATTTACCTATAGATATATGTATAGTTAAAAGAATTCTGTAGTGGAAATATAAATACATAATATGAAATAAAATGTAATGTATGCGTAATAATATTGAATTAATGTATTTTACTTGATAATAGTGTTCAAGATTAAAAGCGTGCAAGTCAAGTAGAAAGATTGAATTTTGTCTTGAATTTTAATTTTCGAAGGTCATGTATTGAATTACCTTGTCAGTTTGCACTGTATAATATGCCTAATAGTGTGTGCATACGCATATACGTAGCACTCCTAAGAGTCAGAGGGTCTTGCGTTTATTATACAGATTAATGAGGCGAGATCATGTGTAAAACACACGTGTATAGTCATGTGTATGCATAGATAGCTATGTGTGAAGATAATGAGAAAAGAGAATGGGCATAAGTAGTTATGTTATGCTTCTTATAATGACTTTATTTTATTGTGTAATAAGTGCATACATCGATACATACTCATATGTATTAAATATATTAAAACACTTAAAGGCTCCTTTATACTCATTGACTCATTGTACTTGACTTAATAACATCGAAAAGTGCGAAAGTGCACAAAAAACTTTCAATCAAAATTACATGTGTATTTTCGATTATACACTTGAATACACAACACGTCTTCCGCGAGCTGATAACTTGCTTACAAGTAATTTTTCATCTATCACTCATTCGAAATAACAAAATATACTTTTATAACAACATGTGAATATCTTTGTGGCGGTTCCATTATAAGCTTGTCACACGCACGTGGAAGTTCTACCTCGGCAGATATCTTGTCCCGTTCACGTGGTTGAACAATTAATGGAAATACAATTATATAAATAAAAATTAATGTGCGTTGCCCAGTCACAGTAAATAAGAAAAGCGTTACATAATAATTTTATTATTATTTTCAACATTTTCGTGTTATATTCAATGAGAGGGAGAGAAGGAGAGATAGCACAAAATATAGATTTTTCTCAATGTGAAACAAATATTACTAGTAGTAGTCAGCCTTGGACCGAGGTACACGAAAAAGTTGGTTTGAAAAACTGCTCAATCAAATTCGGGAAAAAATCGATGTGAAAAATGTGTTGTTAATTTTTAATTTGATAAGTAAAATACGTTTAAGTGATACATATTTAGTAGTGTCGTCTTATTACAAATCATCACTATTGCTGTAATTCGCATTAGTTTCAATACCTTGACTACATACAATAAATGGGAAGTTGTGAAAAGTGTCAACTTAGTGTCAAATTCAATAGAAAATTTAAGTTGTTTTGTTTGGACAATTTTCCCATTTTCCGGCGATCCAAAAACCCAGTTGCAAAAAGTGACGAAAAGGTTCGGTGCGTTAGTAGCTAAATATGTAATAAATAACTTATTTAAGGTTTTCCATGGTTTATCACATAGTTATTTATGCAAGCAATGACATCGTCTGTTGTTTGTGTTGTGTATCATAGATAGTATCTATCTATTAGATATTCATTTTTTTGCTCCGTATTGTGGATAATCAATAGTTTTTAACAGCAGATTTTTTATTAATGTATTTTAAAGTTTCCAAATAAGGTTAATAATAAAGTGCGCAACCATGAACCACAATTTACAAGAAGAAACTGGAATGTTTTTAAACTGGTATACTTTGTGTGTGCATAATGTCTGACGAAGATAATAATAAAATAATAATATAATATGGAGTCAGTAGAGTGTCAATCAATATCATCGTTGATCAGGTAATAGATAACGAAATTAGCAATAAAAATACAAAATACATGTTATGTATTATTAAAGAATGTAACCCACATATCTAAAGATAGTTCATGATTCATGATACTATTTTTTATTATTACACAAACTATATGAACTAATAATGGTAAACACTAATCGTAAGTAAATATTTCATATATATTTAGTTTGAACATCATTTAGGCGAGTGAATTAGATTAGATTAAAAATAAAGTCATAGGTTAATGATTAGATGAAGTTTTAATTTTAATCTAACATCTAACGGCTACAAGTATAATTAATATCAAAGCAAAAAATTTGCCATTTTGCATGTTTAGCTTAACACTAGCTACAAAAGTTGAAAGTTCAGCTTCGTTTTCCTTTCGAGAAAATAGATGTATTGACATTGACTCTGTGCCCTCTCAGATGTACGTGTATTATTGACATTTAACTTTCCTTCAGAGTAGTTCAGAGTCGCACAATATCAAGCAAGCGAATCCTTAATGACTTTTTAATGTGCATGTAAAAGTCTATATAAAACTGCATGTGTCATTATTTTTTAGGTTTCATCATCATGACCATCGCTGTCGTGTTTAAATAATAATAATAATGTTTACCATAGAGAGTGATACGAAGTGAGTAAAAGAGCACAGAGTACATACACTTTGTTGTTATTGTCAAGGTGTAATATTTTGCTGGCTACCATCACATGATGTCGACCGATAATCAAATAAAAGTGTATTTACAATTATGTATAGTTAATACCAAGTTGTATGATTATGGACAAAGTGTTGCATAATACATTAGACTGCCATCACCAGCACGACCATGCAAGTTGTTGACTTTTTAGCTTTGGTTGTTTCGTGTATTTTTTAAACAGTATACATATTATATACATACATACACACACATCAACGCTAAGTAAAGAAATACATACAAGTTGTAAAATGTACGCAAAGGTAATTAACATAGTATTATGAAGATGTCGAACAGCGAAAAATATTAGCACTATGACATTGCTTGTTTCCTTTTTATGCGTTTGAGCAATGAGCTCCAGTCCATCAGTTGTTTGAAGAATCAGGTCTTGTCCGTCGGTTAGTTCTGTTTGATTCTCTTTGAGTTGAACCCTTGATATGCCGAGATGTATTAGTATTTTGATATACTTGAAAGGTAATCCTTCACTTTTAACGTTAAAAAAGACCAGTTTGAATGCTTAAAACACTGTGCAAAAGACCAGAATGCACAATATATATGTATTACAGAGTTCTGGTCAAATTGCAATCGATTATGATGTACGGCTTTTACCCACAGTGTACGATTTAGTCTACAGATATAAATTTCTTCTACCGAAGGAAAGATCATCATTTTGATTTGTTTGTATAGTTTTGTATTTACGGTATAGATGCTATTTAGATCACTAGAAATGTTTACTATTGGCATTTATTTATTTTGAACTATAATACCGCTGTGTTGTGTTCGGGTAAAAGTAGTGTCTAAAGTGTAGGTATCATTTGATTCATTACTAATGTTCTACAATAAAAACACCTTCAGCAATAACATACGTCGTCATAAATTCGACAACTATAAAATATAGTATGGGGTTTATGTGAAAACTGGAGAATGATCCAATTAAAGTTACTTTCTACTTTTTTATACAATGTGACAACAGCCCATCTGTGATCTGTTGATCGCTTTCTAGGTGTTTATCTCTCTAGATTCTCACATTACTCATTACGCATCATATTTTTTAACGGTATTAGTTTTGAATCATGTTGTCCACAAACAAAATGCATAGTTATACTTCTCCGAAAAACAAAAAAGGGAAGTTATGACCTTAGTTTTCGTCATGAATAAAACACGTAGAATATTTCTTTCTTCAGCAGAATTCTTGTACTGTACATAAACATATTTTTATGCTCCGTTTCCTTCTGGAGCCTCAACTGAATGTCACAAATATAACCTAGTTCTGTCGTTCCGGTTAGTTCTGGTAATTCTTTTTTGTACCAGAGGTAGTTCTGTTGTAGCTCTGATTGAAAGATGCAACGTTTTTAAATAACTTGTATAATTGAATTCAAAATGAGAAACGAATCATAACAATTTTTCGCTGGTATTCAGTTCCAAACGATAATATTCTACTAAGAGAATGTATGCATAGGAAAGCTCCCATAACTTGTGCTGTTGTTATGAGGCTTCTACTGGATTGTAATCATCACGATACAAGTAATGACGCCCGTCAAGTGACGGGATTGGAATGAAAAGGATGAAGACTCGTATCACATGAACTGACATCTTTTCAAAACATATGATTATAATATGTTCATAACAATGAAATCAATGACATGACAAATAAAAGTAGTATAATACAAATTCCTCATTTGAACAGAAATATTTGGTTGTGGACTCAATTTTCCATGAATCAATGTCGTAAAGACTAAAGCTCATAAATTAAGGACTCTCTTGCTCTTGATATGGTGAGATAATGCAAATGGTTACCTCTGAGCAAATATGGAGTTTCGCAGGCAGACATGAAGCTGTGACGGTATCTTAAA